>JAQFXT010002006.1:0-14088 GCA_034683725.1 Strigamia crassipes
ATAATCAACAAGATATAAATTAATCAAATAAAATATTGGAAAGTCAAAATTATAGGCGCCATCTATTGGCGTAATTATGGGAATTTCAAATTTTGAAATAGCGGGTCCGTGATAAATTATTATTACTTAAGCCTATTTTTACAACACTTTAGACATAAAGCAAATTATGATACATTTCTACTATGGATTAAATATCTCTAAACTCTAGATATTTTAAAATGTTAGAATGTAAAAGCAGAGAAATGAAAATTTATTCTATGAGCTAGAATTCTATAATCATTCTCTGGTGAAGAGCAAGCAAAGAGTGGCAAATATGAGACTCTTGCTCTAAGATGAAACCTCCTATTTTACCTCTGTCTGGAATTGACTGACCCAGACAGAAACGCCATCTCTTGGCAAAATCGCGCATGATGCACTAGTGAGCGCATCATGCACTTGTTACACAAATGCAAAAATACTTATCATAGTGCATGGTGCCTAATGATGCACTATGTTTACAGATACTGGCCTTCTATGGAAACCTGGAAGGGCCAGTCACTTTATATATGATATAGTTGTCTTATAGCTAGTTATTCAATGCAAAACTATGGATTTAATATAAGATACACTTGGAATATATATCTAATAATTGAATACTTAAAAATTAGATAACCAATACACTTCAATGTACAATCTAATGAAAAATAAGACAACTCTGATTATTCCAATCAGGAAAACATCTACAAAGTATAATATTGATTTTGAACAATTACCCATCGCTGAAGTGCAATTCACAACAGTAAAGGCTTCTGGCCACAGCAATGGCCAGGCATCTCCATTGTCGGAGGAAAACTGTACCTATTTGTTAGATAGGTACAACATATATTTACACATAGTTCAGAGTTCAAAGCAAGCAATCAGAAGGGCTGATTTCTAGTTGGAAATGTGTTTATATACTGGCAAGAGTATAGGGATTAAATCATGTTCCAATCGGAACATGGCTCTGAGAATCCTTCCAATCAGGCGACACAGGAACTGGATACTCAGGACACTTTTGCTACCCAGGAGGCAATCGGATTAGGATACGCAGGACATGTACATGTCTTGAGAGTTAATCCTAAACAGGTGTGCGTCAAAGACTTTCCCCTAGTGGTAAGAATCTGTACCAAGTAGTACAGATTTGATGAGCTTATAAGTAAATAATAAATGCACAAATAGATATATATTGCTTATCTTTTAACTTCTAAGTCAACTTGTCTGTAAATCAAAAAAAGCAAACGTTTATCTTTTATTTATCGCTACTTGATCAGTTGAAGTTGCGACTGCGCCTTCTGGTGACAAGTCTGAACAATGTATACTCTTTTTTCACTGTCACAGCATGACCTCGTTCATTGTAGTTTAATACATTGGCACTAGTAGCGGTGTGACACGACACAACTGGAAGTTAAAACATTCAGTCAAGTTAAATAAAAGTATTTAATAAAAGTTTTAAAAAATATAAACCAGTTTAAATGACTTAATAGATGTGCTTACCATCCAGTATTTTGCAAAATGTTTTTTGCGTCCCTAATTCTAATATACAAAAAAAAAATTTTCAAAACTAAAATCATAAATAAATTCAGTGAACAACAGCTGTTACTGTTATGTCACCATGTTGATGCTAAATGCAATTGTCCTGATTCCTGAATATTGTTTGTACAATCTATGTATCACATTTTCATCACATTTCCTTAATTCCTTTATGTTCTCAGCGTGTATAAAAGTAGGAGACTAGATTTGTTGTGATCCAGCTTTATTTATTACTGTGGTACTTACCTGTGGTATTAAGTTTACTCGGGTTAATAAATCAACTCTTAGTTTTAATTAATGTATGAATATATTTTATTAAGATCTTTATTCTACACTTATATATTCAGAATGATGTCCTTATTTGGTCTCGAATCCATTTGCTGCAAATACGATGAGATGCTAACCTGGTCAGGGTTAGACCTACTCTCAATGGTCTGTTTCCTTTGTTGTCTAGTGGGATTTTGAAATGTTATCAAAATCAATTGATTTACAGTGGCTGGAAATCGACTCCAAATAACTGGCTAGGTTTCCAACGCTGTTCGTGTGTGTTGGGTTAAGACTAACCTCGTGTCGCAGTAGTTTCTCGGCAATTGAGACACTCTCGTAGACGGGTCAGCTCTACTGTAATGTCATCCCAAACGTTGATAAATGAGTAAAATGATTTCACATCTAATGCAATGCCCGTCTTGTCAAGGTATAGATGTTGTTGTTCATTCAGCTTGAAAATGCGTAAATGTGTATCTAAACTCGGTTTTTGAAAGATGAAACTTGGCAGTATACAGTAATTCTGACTTCAACGGCAATGTGTTTTTTGGAATTTGAGCCTTCATAACTGTAAAAAATAATATTAAATTAAAATTTTTTTTAACTTTTAAAAATTTTTTTTTTTAATTTTTTAATTTTTTAAATTTTAAAATTTTTTTTAATTTGTCACGGGTGTAGTTTTATTTTTCCACGTTTATTTCATTTCATTTTTAATCATGTTATTTTTTTTATGTGTAACGCGCTGGTTATGGGCATACATTAGCGCACAAGTTGAGCGCTCACCCCTATTTTCTATTTTCAACTATTCCGTTGATAAAATTTGTTGTGATTGGTCAGTCTAACCAAAATGACTCAGGGGTATAAAAATGAATATAATTAAGAAATAAACACTTGTTCACCGAGTTTCGGACCCTACGAATTGAAACCATTTGTGTCAAGTCATTTTTTTCTATTTTCTATTGCTGGATAACCAAAATATTGGTCCCAGCAAGCCGATAAATAACAGGCAAAAGCTGCTAGACGAAACCAGCCCACTGGCCGCTACACTTTCGAGCTAAACACTCAATAATTCGGATTTTCTACCATTTTCTACCTTATGTGTGCGAATTTAAACCAAGAAAACAATACTTTTATTTAACCAAATAATACAAGGTGAATTCTGAAAATAATATAAATAGTTGACACGAGAATTGAGCACTTCTGATTTTCTGAAGACCCGCGTTCTAACGGAGATTGAATACGAAGCGCTCACTGGTATTTTTCAGTTTTTCAGTCATATATATACAGACTAATTATCATAAAAAATCGATTAATAGTAAGTTTTTTCAAAAAGTATCTGGTCTTAACGAGGTCATGGGGGGGGGCTTTAGTTGACCTCGGTCAGTGTGACACCGATCCTAATGTGGTCATGGGGAGGGGGGACCCTTTGTTCACAAAATGGATAAGAAATAATTTTTTGTATCAATGACCTTGAAGTTGAGTATCCAATTGACCCTAATTTGGTGGGACTGAAAATCTGTTTGTTATAACAAAAATTTATTATAAGAAATTACAGTATAAAATTTTTTCAGTTTTGTAACTGAAAACAAATTCATGTTTATCATGAAAAAGATTATTAATTTATACATATGGTAATTTTTGTATGAATCTAACTTTATTACAGTATTTATAAAAGTGAAAAGGACATTTTTCATCAATTTTTAAAAATGAGAATTTTTGACAGAAATAGGTGTAAGTGTTTTATTCGTTTACTTATATTTTTTATTTATTATTAATTTATAAATTGCTTTTTCTTTTTTTTTTTTTTTGCTGCATTTATTTATTCAAAATAACATATAAAATAAAAAAATAAAAAAATTAAGATTTTTTTATTTTCATCAGCAAGAGCTCAAATGAATGCACTAATAAGTGCAGATTTCATACACACCCTTACAACAGCATTCCAATACCACCCTAAAAGAGTAATAACATAAACTCTCACCCCCCTCCGGATAAATTAGGTGACCTAGAGAAACATTCCCTCCTCCCCATCAATTAAGCGACACAGGAACGCACACCCCTCTCCCTCTGAATATTAATGTGTCCCAGAGTGTCCGCTTCCTACTCAAGTGTGTGCTTGTAAATTCAAGAACAGCCTAATTAAGTTCAATTGTGAAATGTTTATTTGTCTGAAATTTACAGTACTTCTTTATTTTAAACTGTACCATTTACAATAGGGAAGTACTTGGAGTGTTTACTCCAATGTCTAAATTTACATAACTGTATGTTATTATGTGACGCTGCATCGTCAGCGCCGACTATCGGCGATGAATAAAAGTCAGTCTAATTTATCTAAATTACCATGTTAGTTCGTGTCTGTTTCCTCCAACATACATCGAACTTTGCATAAAGAACACAGCAGGCGCTGGGAGCAATGTGACACAACACAACCGAAAGTTGAAACATTCAGTGAAGTTAAATAAAAGTCTTTAATAAAAGTTTTTAAAAATATTAACCAGTTTAAATGAGGGGTGTTATACTAGGCGCAATAGTTATAATTTCGCACCTATTCATAACAACACATTATTGTTTTTAAAATGTTGTGTTCTTCATATGTTGCATCCTCACATGGTATGACTAGGTGTGATTGTCAAAAAAATTGCGCTTAGTCATACCAACACATTGTAACATTTCCAATGTCGCGTTTGGTCATATGTGGCACACGTGCACACTATGACTAAGCGCAAATGCAGAATCGCGTTTATTCATGTCGCGTCCAGTATGCATCTCCGATTAGATGAATGTGTTTACCATCCAGTCTTTTGCAAAAAGTTTTTTGCGCTCCCAATTCTAACATACAAAAAAAATATCTTCAAACTAAAACCATAAATAAATACAATCAACAGCTGTTACTGTGATGTCACCATTTTGATGCTAAAAGCAATTTTCCTGATTCCTGAATACTGCTGATACAATTTAAGTGTCACATTTTTGTCACATTTCTTTAATTTCTTTATATCCTCAGTGTATATAAAAGTAAGGCACTAGATTGTGAATTTCATCAGATGTCTACCACATCCAATTGGTTTTTCAACATGAAGTACCTTAGTGTATGTTTGCTTCTTGCTGTATTTGCTTTCTCTGCCAACGGAGGTAAGTATTCATACTTGCTTTTTAAAAGTTAAAAGAATGTTTCATTTTAATAAAACATCACAAACTTCAGGTCAAGATGATGGGAAGGATCAAGGAGGTAAGCTTGAATGAGGTTGTATCGTTTATTCGACGGTTTATTTAGGGGCGTAGGACCAAGCGCGAATGGAATAAGCACGAAAACGTGCTTTTTGCGCTTATTCCCACTGTGTTAAGCGCGAAATTCCATTTTCGCGCTGATTTCTGACGTGTCAGCTTCATCATTTCGTTTTCGCGCTTAATCCTAACAATGCCTAACAAGGTGGGGCTGCGCCCCCCCTTGACCCCCCCCGACCTCATTTTGTTAGTTTTTTTCAATGTATTGGGCACACATTCGCGCTTATTCCGAAGCGCGAAATTTGGTTTTAGCGCTTAATCCGGACGCGCAAAATACGAATTTTGGTTTTTGCGCTTAGTCCGGCTACGCAAAGTGCGAAATTTGATTTTCGCGCTTATTCAATTTTGTTACACTCGGCAATCAAGGATTAAGCGCGAACAGCATTCGCACTTATTCTTTTCGCACTTATTACGCGTCCCCTTTATTTATTTGCCATTAAATCTAACCAAACCTTAACTAACCTTACCTAACCTTACCTAACTTAATCTATCCTAACCTAACCTAACCTAACCTAACCTAACCTAAACGAAACCCAATGACCAAAATACAGTTCATTACAGGCAAATAGATGAACTGTCAAATAAATGAACTTTCGAATAAATGAACAAACACCGCTTGAACATGGTTTTTGAAAGTTAAAGAAATGTTACATTTAAGTAAAACATTACCAATTTCAGATCCGGGTGATTGGTCGAATCCAGGAGGTAACTTGCACTCGCTTTTTAAAAGTTAAAAAAAATTTTACATTCTAATAAAACATCACTAATTTCAGGTCAAGATGTTTGGCAGGAAATAAGAGGTAAGCTGAAAACTATCATTTTTGCTGTTTTTAAATTTAAAATACAAATTATTTCAGTGACATATAATGATGACAAAAATGCTAAAGGGGCATTCAATAAACTGCCACTTACTCGAGCGGATGCAGAAAAGGCTGGGTGGAAACAAATTGGAAGCAAGACTGCAGGTTGTGGTGGTGTAGGCTACAGATACATGTTAAACAATGACCCAGCTGCGGTTCCAATTTATGCTGAAAATGGCGCTATCGTTGGAATTCAAAATGGAGTAAGTATGCAGCGGAACAATGGGGAATGTATGGAATAGGAAAATCAGCTTTTTACCACAGCACTACAGTTGCTTGTTAATTCTATTACCAATCATTGGCAGGGGACACTATAAGAGCTCTCACCAGAATGCAGCCATTTCCCTGGCTGCATTGTCAAGGCCCACAACTCTTTAAAGATGGCGCCACAAGAGAGCGTTTCATAGATAAAAACCCTGGCGCCAAATATTTTCATTGATGAAAACTATCCTGATGATAAATGCAGTTAGTTATGTGCTTTGGGATTGGTCGAATGACTGTTCTGTTGCGTGCTTCTGGATTGGTCAGATAAACAATGACTGTTTTGTTACACGCTTAACGGTTGGTTGGCTGTTTTATAAGGACACTCCTCATTGGTTAACATTTTATGACGTTACTAGTGGTAAATTCTCACCACAACTTTAAAAAAATGATGTTTTTACAACCACTTAAATCATTAATACCTGCTTCTCTGTAATAACTTTTTTATTTCAGTGTTTATGGTGTTTCTTTTATTTCCTCGCTACAATTATTAGTGGAAAAACGAAACGGCCCGGACTCTGAGGACTTGCGAGTCGGGAGTTGAACCCAGCTCTTCCGCTTGCCGGACGGGTGCTCTACCAATTAAGCTACCCGGGACTCCAACAGAACCGGTGCACGTTTCGCCATAAATACTGAAATAAACTGTTTTCCTGCTTAAGTAGAAGATCTATTAAACTTTATTATTATCTTTGTAATTAGTATCATCGAAGTAAAATTGTAATTCCAATTTTAGGTTTCTGAAAGCAAACTAAACGATACAAAACTTGTTGCCTGGTACAAACAGCAACCCATGTTTCAAGTTGAACATCCAGAATATGACAAATCAGAGACTTTGTACACGTTGAAAGTATACACTTGTGATCCAGGTAATAAGAATAAACCCTTTGCTAACAATTTATTTTAAAAATGTTTTTATTTTTAAGACCTTATTTGTAACAAAGATTATAAATATGCACACAATATATTCTACACAAATGGCACCAAAAAGACCTCAGTGCCGTCTGAGGAATCTAAACTAGACCCAGTATGGATTAAGGGCAAATGTAACCAAGGAAAAGGTATGTAATAACTCAAAACACTAAAACATGCAGTACTTACGCTGGTGCTAACCTTAACTAATTTTTATTAGGCTTGCATTATTTCTTCAACATAAGTAAAGACATGAGTTGCAATGATTGGCAACCGTTCTTTCCGCTTTACAGGGATGGAAAGCTGGTTGGTTTCAGTTTTGCGAGTTTCGGAGAGTATCAGTTGACCTCAACCCGTTACGGACAAAGCGAATATCATCCGAGTGAACAACTTAAGGTAACTCACGCAATACAGGACCAGATTAATACCTTTAGAAGCCCTAAACACTTAAAAGACTATAATGCCCTTATGTATGTTTAAGTTAGCAATGTGTAGCAATTTGCGGAACTTAAATGTCAGTATTACCGTATTTCTTCAATTAAAAGCCGCGACTTTTATTACAAATCGCCTCTCTTGGCCCCGGCTACTATACGAAGCAGTGGCTGTTTTTCAGTCTTTTCATTCATTCTATGCTCGTTTTGAGATTCCAAACATACATTGAACAAACGTTACAGCTGTGAAATGAACGTGTAATGTTTCTTCCGCGTTCATTTTCGTTTATTTGTAGTTTCAATTTTTATCTGCGGCTATTATTCGAGGGCGGCTTTTAATCGATGAAATACGGTAATTGGGCGTTAAATAACGCATTTCACAATTTAATTGAAAAAAAGGTATTTTGACACTGCATTTGCAATTATAAAGCAATAGTATTTTAAAATATATTTTAGTATTTTATTTTATTATTATTATTATTTTTTTTTATAAACTTCTTTATTTGTTTGCAGAATTTCTTTATTGAAGTTCCTCAGTGTCTCTACACATTTGGTCATAACCTGACAACCCTCCATGCTTACTTGATTGAGAGTCCGTGGGATCTCAAATGTGAAAATTAATTAAGTTAAAAACACTTCCACATGTTTCCTGAATAATGTGAAAGATTTAAAGTTTGAGATCATGTAACTTCTCGAAAATAAAATTATCAAATGTACACCTAGACCAGGGGTTCTCAAACTTTTTAACAATACAACAAAGGTTTTAGAAAGATAATATATCAAACAAATGCCGGAATTCCTGTGAAATCTATTGACGATGTCGACTCGAGTTTTAGATCTTGCAAATCTAAGGTTACGTTGAGTGACGTATGTCGACTATTTCGGTTACAAGGTCATTAGCGAGTGAATACTACATAACGAATGAGACAAGTGCTTTCTCAATACATAACATTTATTCCAGCTCAGGTAATTGCAATGGCGATTATTCGGCTATTGGTTAAATAATATAAATCATACCGAAAAGCTATACAATCTTTTGGCTGTTACGCCCTAAGTTAAACAGTGACTTTGTTTAGTAAACTAACAGCAAGTAGTTAAAGAATGTCTCAAAACATTGTATACTCATCACGGAGGTAGAGTCACTTTATCGCCTCTTGTTTCATCGCCACAGCAGTGAATTTCTATTTACTTCCACATAAAAAGAATTTTAAAAAAAATTATTTTTTTAAATATTATTTTTTACAATTTGCTAATTAAAACCAGGAAACAGAAGAAAAATAACAAATAAAGTAAAACATACAATTTTTAATTTGTTGTTCAAATTTAAAGAAAAAAATTCTTTTTGGATTAGATAACAATCTATACAAAAAAAAAAAAAAAAAAAAAAAAAAAAAAAAAAAAAAAAAAAAAAAAAAGTATTTGTTTAAGAATAAAATACAACACTTAAAAAGCATTAATTTGATGTTTTTGCACAGTCATGTACAGTTAGTTGATTTTTAAACCATTTTATTATTCTTATTACAGATGCACCAAATAGAGTTAAATCACTGAATACCAGATAGCTACTAAAGACCAAATATTAGATAGTTATCAAAAACCTAATACCAAATAATTACCAAAGAACAAATACTAAATAGTTACCAAGACCGTGTGACAATGTCGATCTGGGGACAGATCTGGCGGATCTGAGAGAGCGTCATACGACACAAATCGACCATTTCGGTGTTTATCATCCATCAGTGTAAATCTGTCAGTAAGTTTTATGTAAAGTAAAAGTTAGACACTTATCAATAGGTGACATTTATTATAGCTATGGGTAATTGCAGTAACGACTATCGAGCTATCTAGGATTTTGGTTAAGTTATACAATCACTATGCAGACAAAAGGCAATATAAATCTATATGCAAGGTAAGTTATATAATGACTACCGCATACGGATTGGGAGATGTGATTCTTCAGGGGTTCTAATTCCGGTATCCGAGTTATGTCATTGTTGCTGCATTTGTCACAATGACTTCAGGGTTTGATATTCACAACAGTGACCGGTAGTAACTAAAATTGGAATAACATTGCAATAAACTGATGCCAGTTTAAGCCATGCACTCGAAGTTTTTTACCGCCCACAAGTATATAGAATTCCATGTAGTGGCAGGGATTGTTCTGTGTAATGAAATTGTTTATTAGAGTTATGTGGTGGGGCACACATGACAAATGTCATAAGGGAGAGAAGACATTCCCTCGTCGACCTAAGCCTGCCAGGTCCACTAGGACACTTTAACCCAGCATCGCCACTCATAACGCTCTTTTTCAACAATGTCAATGTTATTTGCATTGCAGGTGACAGAACTATGTTTCTTCACTACGCATTTAAACTACTTAAATTTGGGGGCCGCGTAATAAACGCAACATGAATAAACGCGACTAAAATTTCGCATTTATTCATGAACCGGTATGATCGTAATAATGAAATGGAGCAAAATTAGAGCAATCAGAGTACGCAGTATGAATAACAGCGACATTCTAAAGTATGCAGTCGCTCTTATTCATATACACTATTGCATAGGAGTGTGTCATGAATAAGCGCGAAACTACAGAAATATGAATAAACGCGACATGAATAAGCGCGAAACTACAGAAATATGAATAAACGCAACATGAATAAACGCGACATGAAAAAACGCGACATGAAAAAATGCGACATGAATAAACTTTTTTTTTTTTTTTTTTTTTTTTTTTTTTTTTTTTTAAATATACGTAAAAATATACATGTTAAAATATACGCAAATAAAGGTTTTACCCAAAACGTTTTCGACCATTGCAGGTCTTCCTCAGTGGGTGATGTGAGGATCTTTATTAAATGTTACCACTATATACATCTTATGATGTAAACGTCCATAGCGACGTTAAAAAGAAAGCACGTCATACTTAAGTATTTGTGCCACCTTTTTTAAAGTTTTGTGGACGTATTCGGAACTTTAAATCAAACGTCTGCTTGATTCAGGCGTTTTTGGGCGTTCCTGTTGCGCTTGCTTCTCCTAACAACAGTGGTCTCCTCACGCTTTTCTGCATTGTCACTAGTGTTGATCACTGGTTCTGACAGTACTGTGCCACTCTTCTCTGCCTCTTCTACCTCTGAGACTTTGGTTTTGAAATCTAGGGCCTGATCAGGATACAAAGTGGTGTAACACCACTCTGTGTCCTTGGCTCCCCTGTTTCCATTTAGGTACTTGCCCTCATTAATCATTCAATTGATGTGCTGGCTTTCCCTGCTTTCTCTCAATGATTTGTTTGACTCCTGTTCTATCGTAAATGCTTTTGATAGATCGAATGCATGAATTCCCTTAGTTTCAATTATGTGTCGAACTAAGGCACTCTTTTCATTCTTATCCTCTACCATTTTTGCGTGTTCTTTTAGTCTTATTGCCAAAGTCCTCCTCGTCTGGCCAATGTAAATTTTGCTGCATTGTGTGCAGGGTATGCCGCATACTCCTACCCCTAATATGTTCATCTTGGAAGTTGGCAAGCTAGTTCGATTGAGGAGTGTTCTTCTATTATGGTGAGCGATAGAACCTCTGTTTCTCTTTAATAAGCTATTAAAGAGAAACTTATCTTTTCTAATGAACACACTTTTGTTAGAATTCAAATGAACAATATTTTATTCTTAGCTTAGAATAAAGAACAAAAGAAATTCTCCTCACTCGGGTGTTATTAAGATTTACACTTAAAATCCTTTCTTTTATAATCTAATATAAAAATTAAAAATAAAATTAGCGTTTAAATAAAAACTAAAAATGTTAATGTTCACTGAGAAACAAAAATGAAGATAAACGTCAGCCAGTTTTTTGGTTTTCTTTCTTTGCGAATTCCCAGAGCACGAGAATTCGCACGCAGCTTTGTTTTCACTATTACACTTCACAGGCACTGGTTGATTATTAACACTCTAACACTGGTTTCTTTGTAAAGAACACTTTTCACATAATGCGAATAGCTTGACACAGGCTGTGATTTAGTTGAATTAGCAAGCAATGAGCTAAGTAGTTGTCCTAATCTCCGATTTATCCAAAATTTATGCACAAAATATAGGAGAAACACAGGAAGAACTTTACCATGAAACTTTAACTGAATCAAAATAATGATTTTCCCTGTCACAGAAAATGCTGTTTCCTGTTCCAAAGCGGGTCTTTGCATTATTGGGTTCCTCAACAAAACTTTCTTTTCTCAAACAAAATAAAACAAAATTAAAGTAAACAAAAAATAAAACATTTTGCAAACTTTGCGATTTCCCAAAACTCAACTCTTTGAGGCTTAGGCTGAGTTTTGGGATTGCCACAACAATATATGTGGCAGCTTCACCATTCGTACCGCACCGTGGAGCGCACGCTCGGTAACGTTCAGTACGTATGGAGGCATCAATCAACAGGACTGGCAACGTATGTAAAGGCTTCTGGCCACAGCAATGGCCAGGCGTCTCCATCGTCGGAGGAAAACTGTACCTATTTGTTAGATAGGTACAACATATATTTACATATAGTTCAGAGTTCAAAGCAAGCAATCAGAAGGGCTGATTTCCAGTTGGAAATGTATTTATATACTGGCAACAGTATACAGATTAAATCATGTTCCAATCGGAACATGGCTCTGGGAATTCTTCCAATCAGGCGATACAGGAACTGGATACTCAGGACACTTTTGCTACCCAAGAGGCAACCGGATTAGGATACGCAGGACATGTGCATGTCTTGGGAGTTAATCCTAAACAGGTGTGCGTCGAAGACTTTTCCCTAGTGGTAACAATCTGTACCAAGTAGTACAGATTCGATGAGCTTATACGTAAATAATAAACGCACAAATAGATATATATTGCTTATCTTTTAACTTCTAAGTCAACTTGTCTGTAAATCAAAAGAAGCAAATGCTTATCTTTTATTTATCGTTACTTGATCAGTTGAAGTTGCGACTGCGCCTTCTGGTGACAAGTCTGAACAATGTATACTCTTTTTTCACTTTCACAGCATGACGTCGTTTATTGTAGTTTAATACATTGGCACTAGTAGCAATGTGACACAACACAACCGGAAGTTGAAACGTTCAGTCAAGTTAAATAAAAGCATTTAATAAAAGTTTTAAAAATATAAACCACTGTCGAAATACCACTCGACGCTTATCGACGTTAGTAGGAAGGGGACACTATGGAGCACATTAATATTCAGAGGGGGGAGGGGGTTCGCTCGTCTCTTAATTGATGGGGAGGGGGTGCGCTTGTATCTTAATTGATGGGGAGGGGGTGCGCTTGTATCTTAATTGATGGGGAGGGAGTGTGCTTGTGTCTTAATTGATGGGGAGGGTATAGCTATACGTCATAGAGGGTAAAAGTTGATGATTGCATGATTTATTAAAAGGGGGATGGTGTTGAAATGCTGTGGAGGTGTATAAAATCTACACTTATTGCTATATTCATTTGCGCTCTCGCTGTCTCCAAGATGTACGCTTTTCTTGATCGTCTCGCCACGTACAAAAATTGGTTTTGCCCACACGTTTCTCCCCGTGCTCTGGCTCGTGTTGGATTTATTTATCTCGATGAGTCGGACAGTGTCGAGTGTGTTTACTGCCGTGGACGTATATGTCGTTGGGTTAAAGGTGACAAGCCCCTACTTGAGCATTATCGCTTTTTTCCATTCTGTCCCTTAATGCGGGTCATATTTGAAGACAAAAACGCTGATGAGATGTTAAATTTTCAACATCCAGATTGTGTTGATTCTCGTGATATTGTTGATAATTGAATAAAAAATAAAAAAATAAAATTTGCAATCTGTTTTTGTCTATTCTCTTATTTAAAAAAAAAAAAATAAAATTTCAGTATTTTTTAAATAAAGTAACAATGCTACTAAACCTTCTAAATTTTAAACCACACAATTGGTAGTTGTTGCGTCAATGGTCGATATTGGTGAAGGTTTTTAAACCTTACTTAATCATAAATTAGTAAATTGTAAAATTAAAAAATAAATTATTAAATCATCAGTATTTTGTATTTAATTTTTCTTACTTAAAAAATTATTTCTCATTTTATTATCAGTTTTATTTCCACATTTAAACGCAGACGTACAATAATAATAATAATTGTCTTCTATTATTAATTATTAAATTTTTAAGTAAATATATAAATATGAATCTACATTACATCAAGTATATAATTTCACTCTATTTGATGAAGTTCTTTAAGCTCTTTTGCTGCAATCCAGCTATCAAAATCCGGTCCGTAACCGCTCCAGCGTACGAGAAACTGCTTCTTGTTCCCACGTCCTTTTTCTTTTAAAATGGACTCCACCGTGTACAACGACTCATCATCTTTAATTACACGTTGAAGTTCTGGCTCGTAAAATGTGCCTTTCAATTCTTTGTTATTAAAATCCCTTAGTCTATATACAGGTTTATTGTCATGAATTAGTCTTTTCTCAATATAAAATATTTCAACACTCCAAGACCCCTCATATTCTTTATGAAATACAGCTTTAGATTTACTGATCCGAAC
>JAQFXT010002007.1:0-14074 GCA_034683725.1 Strigamia crassipes
TATTCCAAACTTTTTGAACATGATTTTCATTATTCCAAACTTTTTGAACATGATTTTCATTATTCCAAACTTTTTGATCACTAGTGTTTTATTCGTATTCAGATTAGTAAAAAAAACTATATATCTTTTCATTTATTTTAACGCAAGTTTCTCCGCAATGCCAAAATGATTTCGAGCAATAGGGGGTTTTATTTTCTGTATAATTAGGCAATTATGTAATTTTTCATTAATCGCAAAATCAATAATTATTGAAGCCTCCAAAAACAATCGCATGATTTTTGCAATTTTGCGTTGTCCGCCATATAGGGTTTTAGTTCAACGCTACCAATTGAAAATGAGATGCAATAAAACAAGTACCGTATAATTAATGTGATAAAACGAATTGTTTTTTAAAAAATAAAGTGCTATTAGCCGCGTTTTAATACTCACAAGTTTGTTGAGCTTCCTAATGTCACGTGATCATGGATGCTCCAGCATATTGATGATAATTCAAGTTGGGCCACTTAGATCGCGCTTAGCCACCATTTTGTCACAACCACAAAAACAACCTTTTAGATAATTTTGGAATTTTGTATTTCCACCCTCTCGTACTTTAGTAATTGGCAGAACAGATACCACGTGACAAACACAAAATTCATCGCCCAATCGACCGATTTAATGAAATCCCCCCCCCCCCCCCAAAAAAAACCACCCAAACACTCGATTTTAAATCTCCTCAAGATTCTTTCCCAGCGGAACAAGTCGCCGATCGCGATCCAAACTTGCGTTAAATTTCACCAGCACTCGCTCGAGGCCCTCATTGCGGCCGACTGTTCACTTGATCGACCTCCCTCATTGCCCGGATCGCGTGATGGTGGTCGGCATAACCAGGACAAAGACCAGATTACTCCTCCCCAACCTAGAAGCTCATCCTCTATGGATAACGCAACAAAAGAGCCTCTCATTGGTCGATTGTCACCAATCTCATCTGTCCACGAGGCTAATTAAGTGTACTTTGCGGCAATATCAAACCGGGCATGCTCACAACAGCTGCTCCGAATCTAGAACCCCCACCCAAAACCCCACCTCGAGCTCAGACACCCGAGAAAGGAAGGGGCAACCAGACGCGCACCCAATTGATGACTTTATATATCGGTGACAAATGAACTGCCAACCACTTCAAATATTTACTTTTCCACGTATGTTTTATATATATTTGGTACCACCAACAAACTAAGTGTCTTTTCATTCCGACCGGTGGATGATGATGCACCGGCGGAGGGGGCAGCGAGCGCCAATTTCACGGCACAGCTGCTCCCATCTCATCCATCATCGATCCCAACAATATGAAAACGGAAGCTCTACCTCGTCCTCGTTAATCCCCCATCTTGCCAGTGTCATCGTTACATTATAAAGCCCAATTTCCCTCCGCACACACGTGGCCACACACGTGCGAACGTCCTCCGATGGGACACTCGTAAATCCGCATCTGATTTGCACGACCCAATGACAAAGATGACCGTACATTTCACGCACAATTAACTCGCGCAGCAGCTCCCACGCGAACCACTGTCAACGCTAATTGACCTTACCGTACAAAATTACCGAAAAAAAATTTTTTTTTATTTATTATTACACCAGATGTTAAGTTAAATAATTTTGACTTTACCCCGAGTAAAAATCGACGTAATAAAGGGTTGAAAGGCGCATTGAGGGGGTTTCGACGGTGGTCCCGGTTTAATCTCGCGTGAATAGTGAAGGGCCGAATCAATAGATGTAGATCTTGTCTTTTGAGGACGGCTTAGACAGAGGACGACGCCGCCGCCTAGAAGACCCTCCTCGAGGCAAGAAACTAGTCCTTTTTTTTTTATGTATTTTTTTTTTTTTTTTTTTTTTTTTTAAATAAGCCTACTTTGTGTGGGATGAGCTTAATCCTATTACAGTTTCCTTTTGTGGCTCGAAATGGGCTGATGAAGTTGTTGCAGGTGACTGCATTGATCCGTCCCGCCCATCGGCTGAGTGGCACTCGGAGGTTTAAAACTGCAATCACAGTCTCGAAAACAAATCGTAAAAACGTTTATTCACTTCGTAAATCCATTTATCGTAGCGCATTAGCGATTTATTGCCTTAATTTGCATCGAGGGGCTCCCTCTGTTGGCCAATACAAGTGGCGCAAGTGAAGCGTGGCTCGCTCGTTCCCCTTGAAATTTCCATATGTCGTTTGTGTGGGATGGGATGGATGATGGATGATGGATGCTGGATGATTGGTGAGATGAAATGTCGCAGGTGGCCATTTTGTGAGATTTTTGAATGTTGAGATTTACGGCGCGCGTTTTGCGGGGAAGTTTTTTTTTTTTTAGGAGTTTACTTCGAGTAGGTCGTAAAATTGAGGATGGGGCAGGGGTAGGGGTAGGGGCGTGAACCCACCCCACGTGTTGTTGGAGCGAAATGATTCAGCGTGACATCAGCAAACGTTGCGTCGTGGGATCGTCTGCGAGTTGGGTTGTGGAAGACGAGGGGACAACAACAAAGTAGAGGACATTTATTCATATGCATGTAATGAGGCTCTAGGTGCCTGCGGGTTGCAGCACGTGACTTGAAAGGAGGGTCCCGACCACTTCAAATTAACCACTCAAGCTTATTTTTAGTGTAAATATAATAAATATTAAAAGGGATTTTGTGATTTTGTGTTTGTGACAGAATCAATAATTGTTGAAGTCTTTGAAAGCTGAGGGGGTCGCCAATCGCAAAAATCGCGTACGAGATTTTGAAATTTTGTTGAAATTTTAAAGGTTTTAGGGTTTTATAAGGAATTTTAAGGATTTTAGGAGGATTTCTCATGATTTTAGGAGGATTTCTCATGATTTTAGGAGGATTTCTTAGGATTTTAGGAGGATTTCTCAGGATTTCAGGAGGATTTTTCAGGATTTAATGTGGATTTTTTAAAGATTTTAATTAATTTTATGGATTTCTTAAAGCTTTTGATTAATTTTATAGATTTCCAGGATTTTTAAGATTTCTGTATTTCCAGGATTTTTATAGATTTCCAGGATTTTAAGATTTCTGGTATTTTTGGTATTTCCAGGATTTTTATAGATTTCCAGGATTTTTAAGATTTCTGGTATTTCCAGGATTTTTATAGATTTCCAGGATTTTTATAGATTTCTAGGATTTTTAAGATTTCTGGTATTTCCAGGATTTTTATAGATTTTTAGGATTTTTAAGATTTTTGGTATTTTCAGGATTTTTAAGATTTCTGGTATTTCTGGTATTTCCAGAATTTTTATAGATTTTTAGAATTTTTAAGATTTTTGGTATTTTCAGGATTTTTAAGATTTCTGGTATTTCTGGTATTTCCAGGATTTTTATAGATTTCCAGGATTTTTAAGATTTCTGGTATTTCCAGAATTTTTATAGATTTCCAGGAATTTTAAGATTTTTATAGATTTCCAGGATTTTTAAGATTTCTGGTATTTCCAGGATTTTTATAGATTTTTAGGATTTTTAAGATTTCTGGTATTTTCAGGATTTTTATAGACTTCCAGGATTCTTATAGATTTCCAGGATTTCTGGGTTTTCTGAGATTTCAGAGATTTGCTAAAGATGTGAGAGATTTGCTTTGGATGAGAAAGTTTCAGGAATTTGCTGTAGATTTGAAGATCTCTTTATAAATTTTGCTTGATTTTACTACAAATGTTTGCACCAATATAGAAGATTTCATGAATTTTTAGGATTTCCAGAAAATTTCTAAAATTCCTAAAGGATTTTTAGAATTTCCAGAATTTTCTAGAGGATTTCTAGGATTTCCAGCACTTTCTAGAGGATTTCTAAGATTTCCAGAATCTTAAAACCCAAAATTTTAGTCCGTACGAGATTTCCAGCATTGGCGACCCCCTCGTCAAAATCACTCGTCAAAATCACAACAAAAAAAAAACCTCCACATAATTTTAACATCTTCCATTCCCACTCTCTTACACTACAATAATTATAAATGCAATTCGTGGAACAGTTGGTGGAACTGCAAAACCAAAACCGTAAAACATTTTACCCAACATCTGGTTCACTTTTTCCGTTCTAACACACATCAAATTAAAAAAACTTCAATCCGACAACCCAGAAACCGTTTGCCATCGTATCGTCCGTCCCATTATCCACCTCATCCACGCTCGGACCCATTTTGCACTCGCCCCGCCCCCTGTCAACCCTCAAAAGAATTACAAACCAATTTTTTAGTACTACTAGAGGGTGTCTAAAGAGAAAGCCATCTTCCATCCATTAAGGGGGAAAACCATTTCTCCATTTTCCTCTTTTCATTTCGCGCTTTTAACTCCCTCGGACTGAGCACGTAGGCGGTCGGCGCCACCTCTAAGGTCAAATATTAATCCATTCCCACATTTTTTTAACCCCCAAAAAAAAAAAAAAAATATAAAAATATTCCACTTACGGAAGCCCGGTGGCACTAAAAGGTTATGGAAAATTGAGATGAATGGCTCGCTCTCACCTGACACATAATAAGTGCATTTATCACGGCGCGTGCCTTGTCCTACAATGGCCGCTTCCATCTGTTGTTGCCGAGCCTTTTTCATGGAAATGGACCAGGTATTCTATTGTGCGCACGCGCATACCCTCACCCCTCACCCCCCGAATTCGGAGCCAAAATCACTGATCAAACTTGGCACAAAAGTCATTCATTTCAATCGTTGTTGATTGATAGAAATTTTCCCCTTCACTTTAGACTTTTAATCCAAACTCAAACTGTTTCGTCGATCAATGTGCGGTTGCCATAGGGTCACGTGATAACTCCTTGCCCGTAACGCCATTCATTTATAGCGTTGACAAGTCGATTTGTCTGCTAACTCACCCCCCTAAACCCCCACCCGCCATTCCTCCGAGCCTCTGACCCCCCCAATCGCGCCCTCTTTCGGTCTTTCCCACGTTTACCTTGAAATTCATAACAAATAATGAATAAATCGATTTTAATTTATATACATTTGTTTTATTTATTTACAAATTAGATCACAGTGGAGAATAAATTTAAGGCACTGTGTTTATTATTTTGTGTTTTTGAGCTTTTTCGGTGCGAAAATCGGTGTGGGATTCGTCAATGTTGACAACAAATGTCTTTTTCGTGTTTTCCGTCGTCGGTTTTCTCCTCTTTTCCCATCTTGTCCACTTGGTGGGTCCTTGATTTAGCGACGCACGTTCGCAGGCATCTGCATTGCTCTCTCGACTCGGTGTCTCCTTCCTTTTTGTACTTGACTCGACGGTTTTGGAACCAAATCTTGACTTGTTTTTCGCTTAAATTCAAATACGTTGCGATTTCGATGCGTCGGAGTCGCGATAAATACATGTTGGCTGCGAATTCGCGTTCCAATTCGAGTAATTGACGACTCGTGAACGCTGTTCGGATTCTTTTGCTGCTGCCGAAGTCGTCGTTGACACCTGACGACGAAAATACAAATCAATCAAACGGTTCCTCGGACAAAGAGTCAACAAAATCGGGCGCACGCGCTGCCGCTTTCATGATAACATCTTAACAACCCCCCAACACCCCCCCGGAAAAAAAAAAAAAACGGAAAAAAATGGACGCTAGGAAAAAAAAACCAAAAAAAAAAAACCCGTTTTTTCTAATCTGATATGCGAATTGTGTCCCGCACTTAAAAAAACGAGGTGAAAAATAGTGAGGACCCACACCCCTCTAAGCACAAGGCAATCAACTCCCCGTGGGGTGGGGGCCCAAAGAGGGAACAAAAAGGGCTACTGCGTTTTTATCTCTTATTTTAGACGTGAAGTGGTATGAGATATTTATGGCCGAAGAAGGGAGATTCAAATTTAAAAGGTCAAAACTCACAAGTGGGTTCGGAGATATTGATCGGCGGGTTGGAAAATTCGGGAAATCCTGTAACGGAAGTTTTTAATTTTTTTTTTTTTTTTTTTTTTAATTTAATTTTTATATTTTTAAAATTAAAAGAGGAAAATTGGAATGTTGAGTTGTGAATTGCACGCAATATTTGGTTAATTTTTGGTTAATTTTTGGTTAGATTTCGAGGCTTTTCAATTGAGTTTTTGCTTATAAAAATAGGAATTGGTTTTTCAAAATTTTTAAAATCGATTTTTTTTTTTAATTTTAATTTTTGCGTTTGAAACAAAAAATTAAACCTTATTAAACACGTATTTAGGAACCCGGGGTCTCCTGGATTCAATTATTTTGCCTGTAATTGATTTTTATTTATTCAATTAAGCATTTTCCCACCTAAAACTGAAACGGTTTAATTTTTCGCCTAAAAAGGCACAGATTAGTTTAAAATTTGCATTTATACAAAGAAAAAAAATTATTTCCGAGGGACTCAGGGACCCAGGAACTCGGGGACCCAGCATTTAATTATTTAGTCAGTAATTGATTTTTATTTATTCAATTAAGCATTTTCCCACCTGAAATTAAAATCGTCTAATTATCCGTCTAAAAATACACAAATAAGTTTAAAATTTGCATCTATTTGAAAAAAAAAAAATTATTTCCGAGGGACCCAGGGCCCACGAATTCCATTATTTTGCCAGTAATTGATTTTTAATTAATCAATTAAGCATTTTCCCACCTGAAATTGAAATAATCAAGTTTTCACGTCTAAAACTGCACAAATCAATCTAAAATTTCCATCGATTTGAAAATAAATCATTTCTGTAGTACCCCCACTATCCGCCATCTTAAAAAAAAATTAATTAAATTAATTAATTTACCAAGATACTGCACACTATTAGCATCGGACGCTGCACTCGGTGTTCTCTCTCTCTCTCTCCTCTGCGGACACAGCGGACCCAGCGAGGACGCAGCAGACGACAGAACATGCGCAGGACTAGGAGAAATAAACCCCCGAGCCAACGGGACCTCCAAACGTGGACACAACGGACAACGAGCATCAAAGGCACTTCCGAAACACAGCGACGGCGTTGGCATCAACGCGGGCGGCCGTCTTGGCCGTGTATCCTTTAACATGAGCGCGTCCACGTAGAACGAGCGCGACATGTTCAACTTGTCATCTATTCGCTCGCCGTAACTTCAGTGTCCTACACCAACACGTGTCTCCTCGTGCACCCAAACATCGCCCCCTGCCTGTCCCCTTGGGTGCGTGTGATTGGCCCGTAATGAATTCTTCTCGAACGGGCCCATCAACAGCCAATCAATGACAAGTGAGTGGCAATCGGAAAAAATAAAAAAATAATAAAAATAATAAAAAAAAAATAAATATGGGCCGGCATATCTAAAAATGATCTTCATTTCCGGCGCTCGTAAAAATAAAAAGTGCGTTCTTGTCCGTTTTAAAACCTTTTTGTTATTTAGCGCTCGTGGAACCGGAAAATAATGAAATTTGCTCGCTCGTTTCGAAAATGGACATTAAGTCCGTTGAAATTATCTTTGTCCCGTTTGTTTTTCTTAAAAAAAACGTCCACTTCCGGTGCTACCTTTCGACTAATTTCCGGTCAAGAGATAATATTACGGAGATATCAGTTAAACTTAATGAGGTAAACTCACGAGTTACGACTCTGGACACGCGTAATGAGATTTAACCGCGCTCTGTTTCTCGTTTTATTTACGTTTTATATAATTAAAAAAATAATTTTATGTTTTGTTCGTTATTTGGTGACATTTTAGTAATTTTTACAACGTTTGGTCAATAACAATTTCGTCTATTTTGAGGCTGGAAATGCGAAAACGATGAAGTGCGCGCTCGAAATTGAATGGACCACTTGTTGGTGCGCTTTACCGATCTGCACAAAAGGCGGATTATAAATTTACAATATTTAATTCATTACCGGTAGTCATTAGGTCAACGCACATGCAGCTGCAATGGCCACTCTCGGATGCTCGAAATCGTCACCAGATGCACGGCAGAGGGTCCGCGAGTCGGTATAATTCTCTTATGAAATCATAATGTGCGTCGAGCGTGGCGAATCAGGCTTTTCAAGAGGGATCGCGCTCTCCCTAGCCAAGTCGCAAGGGTTGCCGACCATTTTTTTTTTTTTTTTTTTTTTTTATACATAACACACGTCTGATTATGCACCTTCGATCCCCGAATCAATTCCAGACCCCCCCGACATTAATCATCTTAATATTTTGCTTGTAATTCTCTTTTACGACCGCCATTAAAATATTTAATACGAAAACATATAAAACTAATGAATTCAAATTCGATTTTAATTTTTTTTTATTACAAATTAAATATAAAATTTTTTAAAAATATTTTTTTTTGTTCCCACGTGGTTTGGGTTCGCGGTCCCCGTGTCAACGGAACCGTTTCCTGTGTCGCTGTCGAATGGAATTTTGATCAAATCGATTTGTGATCATTATTAACGAAGGTACACCTAAATGAACAATACTTCCGGTTGTGTGAATGACTATGGCACGTGGCGTTCTATTCATACGGAATGCATAGTGATTGATCGGAGACCCCCGTGGGACGCCTACTGGCTGGGAAAGGCAAATAAGCCTCTTTATTGTAAACAAATGCTAATTGAGAACAAATGGGTTTCGTTGTGTTGAGAGATAGTAATTAAAAATGGGATTTTGATTGGGGTATCGATGGGCGGTGTGTGTGAGTGAGTAATTGCTATTTGGGATTGTGTTGGTTTTTCCTGTGTGGGTTGACAAAAGCAACAAACAAACAAATATAGATAGAGGGAAGCTTCCCACGTTTATTTTTGACATTGTGCCACGCCCTGTTGAGATAGTGTCGTGGATGTTGGAGGCCATTCAATCACTGTTTGTATTTTGTTTTTGTTTTTATTTTGGAAGAAATTTTTTTTTTTTTTTTGTGCTTTTTTAGATGTTTTTTTTTTTTTTGTGGCGTACTGTATTGGGTATTACGGCGATATAGCAGTGCGGAGGTAATGTGTAGATGAAAATTTTGGAATTTTGGAGTTTGAACGAATTGTGACTTTTAGGTAAAATTGATCAATGGCTTCATAAACTAATGCTGAATTTTTTTTATAAGTTTTTTGGAATTATCTACGTGTTTGGTATACATTTTTAACAAGTTTTCAAAAATTTTTTTTTATATTTTTTTTTTACACATTTTCTTTAAATTTTTACAAATTATCCGAATTTCTACGAATTTTCTACAAGTTTTCTACAAGTTTTCTACAAGTTTTCTACAAGTTTTCTACAAATTTTCTACAAATTTTCCTCAAATTTTCTACAAATTTTCCTCAAATTTTCTTCAAATTTTCCTCAAATTTTCTTCAAATTTTCCTCAAATTTTTCTCAAATTTTCTTCAAATTTCCTTCAAATTTTCCTCAAAATTTTTTCAAATTCTCCTCAAATTTTTCTCAAATTATCCTCAAATTTTTCTCAAATTCACCTCAAATTTTTCTCAAATTCTTCTCAAATTTGCTCAATATTTCCTAAAATTTACTCAAAAACCTTTTCCAAACATTTTCAAACATTTTCCAAACTTTCTCAAACCTTTTTCAAACTATTTCAAATCTTTCCAAAACTTCCTCAAACTGTTTTCAAACTATTTCAAACCTTTCCCAAACTTCCTCAAACCTTTCCCAAACTTTCTAAAAACCTTCTCAAAACTTTCCAAAATTTTCTTAAGCTGACCCATTGCATAAATCTCCAGAGCTCCCTTGCACATTGATCAATAGTCCACCAATTTTAAACCAATTTCTGAAAGCATTTCAGGTCAAAAACCTCCACACTCCCTCAATACAATAACACAATTTTTAGCACGCGTCTCGTATCTAAACCCGATTAAAACGGACCTTGTCAAACAGGACCTTAGGGTGAAAAAAAAAAAAAAAAAAAAAAAAACTGCAAAGGTAAAAAAAAACCGCATTTCAGAAAAAAGAAAAAATTCTATAAAAACAGCAATTTCTTTACACACCCAGAACAGAGAGTGCGAAATGCGTAATTCAACCAACCAACCAACCAACACAAACCAAACCAAACCAAACCAAACCAACATCTTGATTATTTTCTGCGGGCGTGTCGCACTTGTCTCGTAAATAAGCCTCGTTTTCTATTTGTTTCCATTGACCATTTGCTGTGTCGCGACCACATTTCCCCCACAAACTGCACCAACCATTGAACTGTTTTGTCTCCCCCAATACACAGAAACGCCTCACGGTCATTCCATGCCTTTGGGACCCATTTTCGCGACTCCTCTGTCCGAGAAAGTGGACTCTGACTGCGCATATGATTTTTGCCATCAGAAAGAAACCGTTGTTGTAACATTTCATAACCCCCTAAAGCCAGGTGTTTGGTTTGTTGAGTGTTGCGCCGTCTCGCGTTAATCGCTCGTTTCATGCCCCTCGAGGCGATCGGTCACGCCTAGGGGTGCGCGCACGTGTCTCCCCAAATGTTCGGAAGCAACTAGTTTCGAATATATTCATGACTGAATTATAATAAACGACATGCGCCCTCTTAAATCCAATAATAAAAGCCGCCAAGATGGATGTCACTCAGAAGTTAATCCCCGGATTTTAAAATCGCGTTTAATAATTTGAGATTTTGGTCGTTTTTGTTTTGTTTTTAAATATAAATTCTTGAAGATTGAGGCAAGGATGCTATGGGGTGAGTACAGCATGATGTGGTAACTGGACTAACGTGATTGGCTGATGGTATAAATGGAGATTTTATACGTTAAGATAAGAGAAAGGTATATGGCGCGTTTTAGTGTCAAACACTTCACTGCAATACACCGAAGTTTTGTATCTTGTTTTGTGCATTGCAGGGAAGCACGAAGTGGCAGTGTTTGTTTTGTTTATCTCGTACGGGGCTAAGATTTTTTATTTCAAAATCTTAGAAATTCAAAAAATTCTGGAAATCCTAAAAATTCTCTTTTTCAAATCGCTGGAAATTATGGAATTCTCGAAATCTTAGAAATCCTAGACATTCTGAAAGTCCTTAAAATTGATCAAAATATTTGAAGAAATCCGCCTGAAATCCAGAGAAATCCTTCTGAAATCCAGAGAAATCCTTCTGAAATCCAGAGAAATCCTTCTGAAATCCAGAGAAATCCTTCTGAAATCCAGAAAAATCCTTCTGAAATCCAGAAAAATCTTTCTGAAATCCTGAGAAATCCTTCTGAAATCCTGAGAAATCTTTCTGAAATCCTGAGAAATCCTTCTGAAATCCAGAAAAATCCTTCTGAAATCCAGAAAAATCTTTCTGAAATCCTGAGAAATCCTTCTGAAATCCTGAGAAATCTTTCTGAAATCCTGAGAAATCATTCTGAAATCCTAGAAATTCTCTAGCAATCCTGAAAATTCTAGAAATCCTAGAAATTTTTTTGAAATCCTGGAAATCTTCAGGAAATCCTGGAAATCTTCAGAAAATCCTGGAAATCTTCAGGAAATCAAGAAATCCTGGAAATCTTCAGGAAATCCAAGAAATCCTGGAAATCTTTAGGAAATCCAAGAAATCCTGGAAATCTTCAGGAAATCCAAGAAATCCTGGAAATCTTCAAGAAATCCAAGAAATCCTGGAAATCTTCAGGAAATCCAAGAAATCCTGGAAATCTTCAGGAAATCCAAGAAATCCTGGAAATCTTCAAGAAATCCAAGAAATCCTGGAAATCTTCAGGAAATCCAAGAAATCCAGAAAATCTTCTAAATTGATGCAATATTTTTAGCAAAATCAAGCAAAATCTGGAAAAAAAAATCTTTAAATCTACAGCAAATCCCTCCAATCTTCAACTCCACAGCAAATTCCTCCAATCTTCAACTCCACAGGAAATCCTTCAAATCTGTAGCAAATCTCTGAAATCCAAGAAACCCGGAAACCCATCAAATCTGTAGCAAATCTTTGAAATCCAAAAAATCCCGAAAATCCTATAAATCTTGAAAATCTTAGAAATCCATAAAATCGATCAAAATCTTTAAAAAAATCTGCCTGAAAGTCTGAAATCTCGAAATCTCGTACGCGATTTTTGCGATTGGCTACCTCCTCGGTTGCAACATTCAATTTCTTCCAGTCCAGATGCACAAAACCTTTTTTAACAAACATAAATTGTTCCTTCACTCGATCACCTTGTTCTAAATTGTGTAATTTTCACGCAATTGACAAAAATAAATTCAATTTGACCCGGACGTGATTTGAACACGCAGCCTTCTGATCTGGAGTCAGACGCGCTACCGTTGCGCCACCGGGTCGTGTTTGCTCAATATATTAAAGGAACACACGTTTATGGGTTTCCTAGCCCTAATTTTGTTCAATTTCCTTAAATGAACTCAAAGTCCCATTTGTTTTCAGAAAAAAATACTCAAAATGCAAGCAGATGGCGACGTCGTTGTCATTTAATTGTCTTTTGTAAGTGGTGAATTTTGGTACTTATAATTGGACAAGCCATAAGTAACATCATTTATTTGTTGGTAAAAATTGGACATGAAAATTTAATTTGGTAAAAATTGGACGTGAAAATTTAATTTGATAAAAATTGGACGTAGCTCAGGAATTTACTGCGGTACATTGCAATCTCCACCTGGTGGTAAAGAGTGACCATTGTGCCAAGTGTGTAATGGCCACTCGTTTTCGAAGGTAGTTAATGAGGAAATTTCGTGCGAGCTAAGATTTTGAATTCCAAAATCCATGAAATCCCAGAAATGCTAACAAATCTTGAAAGTTTCGAAAGCCATACATTCTTGCAAATTGGGTTGGATATTCGTGGAAATTGTAGCAAAATCAAGCAAAATGTTTTAAAAAAATCTGTCAGAAATTCTGAAATCTTCAAATCTACAACAAATCCTTGAAATCTTTAGCAGATTTTCGAAATTTTTCAAATCGCTGGAAATTATGGAATTCTCGAAATCTTAGAAATCCTATACATTTTGAAAATCCATAAAATTGATCAATATATTTGAAGAAATCCTTCTGAAATCCAAAGATATCTTTCTGAAATCCAGAGATATCCTTCTGAAATCCAGAGATATCCTTCTGAAATCCAGAGATATCCTTCTGAAATCCAGAGATATTTGTTGCAAAATTTGTATCAAAATCAAGCAAAATATATAAATCAATTTGCCTGAAATTTTCAAATCCACAAAAATCCCTGAAATCTTTAGCAAATCTCTGTACTCCAAGAAATCCCTGAAATCCTACAAATCTTGAAAATCTTGGAAATCCTCAAACCTAGGAAATCTTGGAAATCTTGGAAATTTTAAAAATCCTAAAAATTCATAAAATCGATCATAATCTTTAAAGTAATCTTCCTGAAATCCTGAAATCTTCAAGATTTTAAAATCTTGTACGCGATGCTGGAAACCGCCACCCCTCCCTTGTTTTACAGCTTACAAAAAAACATCCACAGCGCCATCTGTGGCCAAATCTCAAAAACTCTTTATCTAAAAAAAATAAAAACAATGTTATTATTTCAGTTGCCAAAACAAAAGCAAATCACACAACAAACAAATGATCAATATCATCCCAAACAACCCAAATACGGAGCCATTTCCATCTGTTAATTGCATCAGTTACGCTATTTTTCAATCTCTGCAAACTCTGCATTGTAGCTGCATAAACCACATCCTTTACACAACCCCACAAAAAAAAGTCTAATGTACATTTAAGCAAAGTTGACAATACTTTATTTTATGATGAGTTACTTACAACTGCCGTGACAATATTTTACAACATCTATTTACGCATTATTCAGATGTAGATTTCGTAGCGTTCGATTAGGGCTATCTCTTGCCGTGATCCCAAAAATCTCGTATGCTAGCTGTGGTTATCTGAAACGTTACCAACGATGCAAACAATGTATTCATGCGCAATTCGCTCACGATCTCACTATATCCATCGAGGTGTGTGGCGGACCGCACGAACGCAGTTGTTGACGAAGATCACACGCGTCGACGTTCTTCAATTGCGCCAACAGGTCCACGAACAGTTCGAATTGCGCCATGGTCACGGGTCGTTCGGAGAACTCGGCAGACACCAAATTCGGCAGCACTATTTGATTGACGCAGCGTGCACTGTTCAAATTTAAAAAAAAAAAAAAATTATTTTTAACAAAAATTCAAATTATTTTTAACAAAAATTCAAATTATTTTTAACAAAAATTCAAATTATTTTTAACAAAAATTCAAATTATTTTT
>JAQFXT010002008.1:0-14060 GCA_034683725.1 Strigamia crassipes
CACGCTTCCGTAACTCGCAATTTCACGCCCGGCCATTGGTTCATCACAGAAATGGCCAACGTGTTCAACTTCTCTTTACATCTCTGCAAAAAATAAATAAATAAATAAATGAATAAATAAATAAATAAATAAATAAATAAATAAATAAATAAATAAATAAATAGAAGACACAAGAGAAGCTTGTTTCATCATGTGTATACAATGGATGTCACTTGAAGTGGCATTTCTTTGACAATTGAAGCTTTGGGGGTTTTTGGGGGTTTTTCTGGGGGTGCCGACTGCCGAGGGGTGTACCCGGGTGGGGGTCTTGGCCTCCATGACACCGAGTAGAGAGTGTGACTTCTGGAAGTGACACATGTGATTTGGGGTGGCCGCCAAGGAAGAGTTGAAAGACATCGCCACCCACATCTCCACACCAGGCGGCGTGTTTGTTTTGACCTCTCACTGCGCTCAACTCATGAGTATTACATGCTCAATAGCCCATGCCAGTTGCAGTGTTGACAAACGACCAAATACCACAACAAAACAACAGAAAAAAAACGAAATAAAGCAAAAACGAAACCGAAATAAAGCAAAAACAAAACCGAAATAAAGCAAAAACGAAACCAAAAAAATTGCAAAAACGAAACTGAAAAATTGCAAAAACGAAACCAAAAAATTGCAAAAATGATGAAATAAGTTTTTTTTATTTTTAAAATGGCCGATTTTTGGTGTTTTTATTTTTTAAATCGTCGCCCGGTCAGTATTGTTAGATGATTTACAATGGGTGAGAGCTTCTTGTTGTTAACTGCGGCCGCCTTCTCCCCCTAAAGTCACACGGGGGGTCGCGAGCCATTCCCATAGCTTCACGTGGTTTTGTTGGCACTTTACCAGAAATACCTGGCAGTTTGTGAATCACACCGCGCTCACCAGGGGCGCTACAGAGGCCAGAAAGTAGTTATCTATCAATTTAAAGGCACCCACCACAATTCATTATCCTCCTGTTGAGCTATAGTGTTCGCATTGCTGGTAATTAGTGCTGTGCGGATACAGGAGACGGCTATGGAATCCTTTTGTAGTGATAAGCCTTTTGAGTTGCGAGTTGCAAAGTTCAAAACAAGCTCACAAATCAAACTGGGTGCAAGAATTTAATTATTTTATCATTTTTTTTTTTTTTTTTTTTAATAAAGTTAAAACATTCAACAAAAAGCGAGGGGCTACGATAGTCTACGATAGAAATATCTTTCGGACTTAGATTTTGGATTTAAAAACCTAAGAATTTCTAGAAATTCTAAAAAATTCTCGGAAATTCTAGAAATTCTAAAAAATTCTCGGAAATTCTAGAAATTCTAAAAATTTCTCGGAAATTCTAGAAATTCTAAAAAATTCTCGGAAATTCTAGAAATCCTCTGGAGATTCTGGAAATCCTCTGGAAATTGTAGAAATTTTCTAGAAATCTTAGAAATCTATGAAATCTTGTAAATTGTAGCAAAATTTATAGCAGCATCTGTAAAGAAATTCGCCTAAAATCCACAGCAAATCTTTGAATTTTTCAAATCCTCAGCTAATTCCTGAAATCTTTAAATCCACAGCAAATGTTTGAAATCCAAGAAATCGTGAAAATCCTGGAAATCCATAAAATCAATCAAAATGTTTAAATTTTATGAGGATTTCTCAGGATTTTATGAGGATTTCTCAGGATTTTATGAGGATTTCTCAGGGTTTTATGAGGATTTCTCAGGATTTTATGAGGATTTTTCAGGATGTCAGGCGGATTTCTTTAAATTTTATGAGGATTTCTCAGAATTTCATGACAATTTCTCAAAATTTCATGACAATTTTTCAAAATTTTATGAAGATTTCTTAGGATTTCAGGCAGATTTCTTTCAATATTTTGATCAATTTTATGAATTTTTTGGATTTCTACGATTTCCATGATTTCTTGGATTTCAGAGATTTGCAAAATATTTCAGGGATTTGCTGCGGATTTAAAATTTTCAGGGATTTGCTGCGGATTTAGACATTTCAGGGATTTGCTGCGGATTTAAACATTTCAAGGATTTGCTGTGGATTTGAAGATTTCAGGCGGACATCTTTATAGATTTTGCTATAAATTTTGCAACAATTTACAAGATTTCATAGATTCCTAAGATTTCCAAAGAAATTCTAAGCTTTCCAGAGAATTTCTAAGATTTCCAGAGAATTTCTAAGATTTCCAGAGAATTTCTAAGATTTCCAGAGGAATTCCTAAGATTTCCAGAAGAATTCTAAGCTTTCCAGAAGAATTCTAAGATTTCCAGAGGATTTCTAAGATTTCCAGAGAATTTCTAAGATTTCCAGAAGAATTCTAAGCTTTCCAGAGGATTTCTAAGATTTTCAGAGGATTTCTAAGATTTTCAGAGAATTTCTAAGATTTTTAAAGAATTTCTAAGATTTCCAGAAAATTTCCAGAGAATTTCTAAAATTTCCAGAAAATTTCCAGAGAATTTCTAAAATTTCTAAAATTTTTAAATCCAAAATCTTGAAACCGAGAATAAAACGTCAGCCATTTTGATCAACAAAGTGCAAAGTCTTTTCCTTTTTCCTTCCCCCTCCCGCTGCTAAGCCAATAAAAGAAGGACTTGTGGGACTTAAGAGAAGAAAATGTCATGTTTGGACGACAATTTCAATTGGCACTCCTTGATGGGCCTCTCGGAGGGGGTTGACAGGACACCTATAGCGGCTGAGGAGATGCACCTAATGGGCAAATTAGACGAGGCTTTCAAGTGACAACACTGCAACAAACCAAACCCGTTAGTGACATTAGTGTCAAAACAACTCACCCATTTTATTGCCCTTTAATTTACATTTTCCGATTCAACCCTTTTCAAATTAACCTCTATTTCCTTTGCCTACTTTTCAACCAACCATAAATAAATGGGCGCGGTATAAATGCGAATCTATTTCTCAATTTTACTTCCTTGTAGCGCGAAATAATGCTCAAAGTCAACTGGGATTGGAAAAAAAAAAAATTTAATGAAATATGTTGGGGGAATGTGGTGTGAACAAAAGGAGCTACAGACGCGCCTGTGTTTGTCTAGTGGGAGGACCGCACTGCAAACAAAAGAGTATTCAACTTAATATCTCACGCCTGGTGACAAATAATGGCGAAAGGCCAAAGCAAATATTCAATTTCTTTGTATTATTGCAAGTTAAGTAGATAAATATAGTTTGAATTGGGGTTTCATTATGATATTCAATATTTTTTTTTAAATTTTAAACTTGTTTCTCGAGGTTGAATACGTAAAATTTTAATAACAATGGCCGTGTCAAAACAGCAGTGGAATTAATATCCGGAGGTATTGTGGACTTTTTTTTGCTTTGTAATTCTTTTTGGTCAAGTTTATAAGAAAAAATAAGTTGTTTTTTTGTTGTAAAGTTGTATTTTCTTATTGGAAATATTCATCTACAATGTCTTTCCATGAGATAAAATCGAAATTCCAGTCCAGTTTCAACATTGCATCGAGCCAATATTGCATCGAGTCAATATTTATCACCACCATCTGTGCCATTCAAAGCATAATATCTTAAGTAAACAATAATATCTGCTGTTGCAAAACCAGAAAAAAGCTGTCCAAATCCACAATACCTATTTTCCAAATATAAAAATAATAATTTTCATACCGGAAGTGCTTTGAAAACCAATAAAAATGCAGAAAACCTGATGCATTCCAATTTTTGTTTTGTTTACAACAATATCTGCTGTTGCAAAACCAGAAAAAAGCTGTCCAAATCCACAATACCTAATTCCCAAATACAAAAATAATAATTTTTATACCGGAAGTGCTTTGAAAACCAATAAAAATGCAGAAAACCTATTCCATTCCAAATACCTTTTTGTTTTGTTTACAACAATATCTGCTGTTACAAAACTAGAAAAAGCTATCCAAATCCACAATACCTAATTCCCAGATATAAAAATAATCATTTTCATACCGGAAGTGCTTTGAAAACCAATAAAAATGCAGAAAACCTAATCCATTCCAAATACCTTTTTGTTTTGTTTTCAACTTTCCAGTGTTATCATTTATCAATTTCAACCTTTGATTCAAAGGAAATGGATTTATTTACTTAGACCACACTTATTTCTTATCTCAACCCATAAAATAAAAGTTTATCTCAGTTTCAAACCTTCGAACCACCTCAAAAACACTTAAAAAAAAAAAACTTGTTACACAACCAAAAGAACAGTTACAAAAATCGATTTTGTTTTAGTTACCTGCGTCATGAGCCAATCGGTGCCGGTCCCTTCTTCGTTTTTGAACACAATATCCAAATTTCTATTGACCACCAGCTCGTGGAACCTCTTGTCACCACGATGGATTTTTCCTTCGGGCAACCCACTGGCACCCAATGTGTTTTCCGACACGTTCGGCACGTGCTGCTTGAACACGAGGGGCATCAACTTGCGTCTGGCCGCTCGACGTCCACTGCCGCCCCGTCCGGGTCCGCAAGCGTCTACGGGCGACGTCGAAACCAGAGCCGTGCAAAGTATGGCCAGCGCCAATGTACTCCACCGACGCCTCATCAGCTGCCCGTGCGATGAGACCACGGCCCCAACTGCTGATTGGGCGCACGGAAGCCTTCCGACTCACGGGGGGTGGGGCGTGTTTAACTCGGACCAATCGACGCGCCACCGACTTTCTCAAGTGTCAGGTGTATCGCTTTGCTCGATGATCCTCGATATCATAAGTGTGGAAAATTTTCTTGCATTTTTTTCGAAAAACTTTTGCAAAATTCGTGCAAATAAAATTTTTTTTTTTTTTGGTTTTTGTTTATTTTTTGGTTTATGGAGTTGGAAAAAAATTTTTTTTTTTTTTTTTTAGAAAAACCACTAATGGTTTTATGGTACCAATGGGTTTTGGACGATGATAGGTGACCATGGGGGGGAGGGGGTTGAAAAGGACAGTCCGGGTTGGCAAAGAAGGTCATAGTGGTGTGAAGGGGGTCAACTCAACTCGCAACTGCTCGAGAAATTGTCATCGAGTGATAAAAATTTCACATTTTTGGGTGGACGAAGTAAAATAAATTTAAAAAATCGAATAATTTTTCATGTTCAGAGATCGTTTGGTGCATTTGCAAGAATGTGGTCAAGTTTTTTTTGGAGTATTTTCGCGTGTTGTTGGACTTTCGTCAAGTTTTTTGGGGTATTTGCGTGCGTTGTGGGACTTGTGGTCACTTGTGGTCACTTGTTAGTGAATTCATGGTGAATAAATTGTACAAAAATTTTCACATTACCATTTCTTGTGTAAATTTTATTTTTTTATTGACGTTTCAGACTTTTCAGACTTTTCACCCTTTTTGGGATTTTTGTCGCAGTTGAGAAAATCCTTGAGTGGGGAGTTGAAGTGTCAGAAGATTCCTTACTTGGTCGCAAAGTTCCCACGCAGGGTACAACTGTTCCAACAATGAAGTAATTAATCTGGAGAGCCAATAAAACGACGAGTTTAACCACGCAATAGCCCGCCCACTTGACTCCACAGCACAAGAGTCAGCGGGGGTCACAACAGCAGGCGGGCAACTTACATCAACTTTTTCACAAAAAGAAAAAGGAAGGATCAAAAAAAAAAAAAAAAACTAGGTGAAATGCTTGACAGACTAATATTAATTAATCTATGTTTTTTTTCCCTTCAAAGTGGGCTAAGTTTATGACACAGCGCATGAAAAATGTTCTTATGTAGAAATAATTTTTATTTTTATTTTTCATACTTTCGGTTGCTAGTGTGATACGCGGACTGTTACCACGTAGTGTGGGGACACCAGTGTGGCAATGGACGCCTATTCACTTAAATAGAAAGAAGACACAACTAGAAACTATATTTGTAAAATGGCCTTTATTCATGTGTTGCTTAAGAGTTAGTCTCTAGTAAGTTCTATTCCTAACCTGTGCCATGTGCCATGACACAGCCTGCGTCAACCGGTGACCACTTGGTTAGCAAGAACCACGTGGGCGCCGAGTCTATTCTATTCATCGCCAGTAGTCAACCGGGCTTTGAACACCGTCTAGATCACGTCCGTGTTACGTGAACGGAACCGTTTGCTCGTCCGGTGAACGTGATGAGACGTGCGACCCATTACGTTGCCAGTCGTGCAAGAAATGTCGTCTGCATGACTTGGGGTCCGAGAGGAAGACCCCGTGCAATCTACTTCCGGTTCCGCCTTGTCTTTAGTAGTCAGGAGACTACTTCTGGTTGGCAACTCCACCTGGTGGACGTTGCCTCAAGGTGATTCACTGATTCGTCCAGTGTCCGTAACGCAGTCACACTAGTCTATGCTTCACTGCAGAACACTGGGAAGATTCATTTTAGATTTGATGGTGCATGGTTACATCTATATGGTTCAAAAATATTTTTTACATTATATTTTTAGATTTGTCCAATTGTATGGCACCAATCTAACTCCAAAGTTCTGAAAATGTATTGTCTACAAAATGTGAAAAACTCGTTTCTTTTCTTAGAAAAATGTCTAGTTCACATCACACTTCTTTGTTGGCCTTCTTAATCACAGACCAGTATACAAATATACAAATTTCTACTTTATTTAGTAAAAAAAAAAAAAAAGTGTCAATACCAAGGGGGTAACTAATCGCGTACGAGATTTTAAAACCCTGTTAAAATTATGAAGATTTCAGGATTTCAAAAAGATTTCTCAGAATTTCAAGCAAATTTTTACAAAGCGTTTGATCGATTTATAGATTTTTAGGATTTTTAAGATTTCTAGGATATCTTGAATTTCTTGGATTTCAGAGATTTGCTAAAGATTTCAAGGATTTGTTGTGGATTTGAAGATGATCAAGAATTTGCTGTGGATTTAAAGATCTCAGGAATTTACTGTGGTTTTCAAGATTTTAAAAATTAGCTGAAAATTTGAAAAGTTCAGGAATTTGCTGTGGATTTGAAGATTTCAGGGATTTGCTGTGGATTTGAAAAGATCAGGAATTTGCTGTGGATTTGAAGATTTCAGGGATTTGCTGTGGATTTGAAAAGTTCAGGAATTTGCTGTGGATTTGAAGATTTCAGGGATTTGCTGTGGATTTGAAGATTTCAGGAATTTGCTATGCATTTGAAGATGCCAGGGATTTGCTGCAGTTTTCAAGATTTCAAGGATTTGCTGTGGATTTGAAGATTTCAGGAATTTGCTGTAGATTTGAAGATCTCAGGAATTTGCTGTGGATTTCAAGATTTCAAGCAGATTTCAGGCAGATTTCTTTATAGATGCTTGATTTTGCTACTAATTTTGCAACAATTTAGAAGATTTTATAGATTTCTAAGATTTGCAGAATATTTCCATAATTTCCAGGATTTCCAGGATTTCCAGAACTTCCAAAATTTCTAGAATTTTAAAATCCAAAATCTTAGCCCATTCTAGTTTTCCACCATTGGCAACCCCCCCTTCGATAAGCACTAATCTATGGAGCTTAAATCTCTCCGTCCATACCAATCCTATACAGCATACTTGACTAGTTTTTGACGTAGTCAATGCAGCTTTCTATTGCCGATTGATTTCCATCTGTAAAACTTAAAAAAAAAATATGTATACACATGTTACAATTTTAGACGCTACCTGGATAAAAAAGTGATTGGCTAGCGATTATTGTGCTGCACTACTTCAGTACGGACTTAATTTAATTTTAACACTTTACTTAAATAAAGTTTGCTTTTACAGTAATAATGATATTATTTAAGTTTTCTCATAAAGAAGCAAAATCATTGTAATTTTATCACAGACGTTGCCACAATGAGCATTAGGTGTAGCAGCTGTGCGTGCGAGATATATAGTTGATGTTTTCATCCTCCATGTCCCCCTATCGTAAGCTCGTGGGCTCGTAACAACCGCAAGAACTGCACCCCAAATTGCAACACCCCTGGTGAGTCCTCAGAACAGAGATGAGACTGGCTGCCCCTGCACCGCTCTAAGCATCATGCGGTCCTGTTACAACCCTGCTCTTAAGTGAAGCTGTGGACCTGAAAGTATCCATCAGCCAGGGACTAGGCAACAGGAAGTGGCACAACCAGTCCAAGAGTGAAGAGTCCTGACTTGACCAGGACAGTGAGTGCTCTCACGGATTCTCTTGGCCAGGTTAACAGCCTCTAACTTGATCTGAGTGATGCCCAAGAAACAAACCAAAGGGGTAGCCAATGCTGGAAATCTCATACGAGCTAAGATTTTTGAATTTTAAAATCCTAAAAATATAAGAAATTCTGGAAATCCTAGAAATCCATGAAATCTTCTAAATTGTTGCAAAATTTGCAGCAAAATCAAGCAAAATCTTTAAAGAAACACATCTGATATCTTCAAATCCACAGCAAATCCCAGAAATCTTCAAATCCACAGCAAATCCCAGAAATCTTCAAATCGACAACAAATCCCTGAAATATTCAAATCCACAGCAAATCCCAGAAATCTTCAGATTCACAGGAAATCCCTCATACCTTTAGCTAATCTCTGAAATCCAAGAAATACCGGCAATCCCAGAAATCTCAGAAATCCAAGAAATACCAAAAATCTTGAAAATCCATAAAGTCGTTCAAAATCTTTAAGAAACCCGCCTGGAACCCTGAGAAATCCTCCTAAAATCCTGAAATCTTCAGAATTTCAACAGAATTTCAAAATCTCAAACACGATTTTTGCGATTGGCTTCCCTCTCAAGGCAAACTGATCAATGATCGCGTGGATAAAGGTTTGGCTTAAGAGAAGTTGTGATAAGCACAACTCCTCTACTGGGAAATGCACCCTTAGATACACTGATCCCTAAACCAACTAAATAAAACCCGTACACTCAATCCGGTGTGTCCAAGCGTGTTTACTACCCCGTGTGTAGCGAGGTCGTATCGTTTATTCGACGGCCATTTATTCGACGATCATTTATTCAATGGTCATTTAGTTGCCGGTAAACCTGACCTAACTTAACCTAACCTATCCTAAACTAAACTTATATAACCAAAATACAATTCATTCCTGGCAAATAAATGACCGTCAAATAAATGAATGGACATCTGTGTTGCATCCAGCGCTACACGGTGCTCCCTGACCATGCAACGTCCATCCGAACACTAAACACAGGACTTACCATTCGCCATACGTTGTGCCACAACTACGAGAGAAAACTGTTTTTCATTCTAACAATGAACTTATGTTTGATGTAAACTCATGGCTGTTACTCAGCTCAGCTACCATTTGCCTCGTAAACTTCGCCGCAATACACTCAATCTATTTACATTTCTCGTAACTGAATGCTGGACAGATAGATGGCAGCACCAGTGATAAGATCCCAAAAAAAAGAGCATCCATTATTGACGTCATAAACCGTTGTTTAGCATCAAAGATTGTGACATGAAAATAATGGATTAAAAAAATTTGACATAATATGACATGAGAGAGGGGATGAGAGAGAAATGGGTCAACAAAAATGAATTAATTAAAAAGGTTCCTACAGTATCTCATAGGGGACAGCAATAAATTATACAACAGAGACTGATATTATGCGTACTAACTTGTACGCGAAATATAAAATACGATGTATGACAAACTCCCACTATGTGACAGCAAGGTACCAGGTCTCACGAGCAATAAAAACACCCACGCACAAACCCAAACTTTAATTTTTTACAACACTTTTTTAATAAAACGGTATACGATGCACAAAATAATGCAAACGTACGAGGTATCTAATTCACCCGATACATTCGCATCTTTGCGCAAGTGTGCACGTGCGCAAACCGCTTATGCCACAGTTCAACACTAACCGAATAATTTGAAACGAAAAACGATGAAAAAGATATTCTTTGTGCAAATACACCGGTACACGAGAACAGCACGACCCTCGAACTAACGTACATTCCAAAACTCTCCTATTCAAAAACGTTTCCTCTTACAAAACTTCACGGTGGTCTACACAAATCCCCTAAACAAAACAAAAACACGGCGATTCCAAAACATAATTACAATTAATTTCATTTTATAATTACAAATAACACCATTTTTCAATTGTCAGAAGCCACGACCCCCTGAACTTGACCTTCCGCACTCAAAATCCATTTCCCAAACAAAAAACAACAACAATCTGAAGTTAACTTCATCTAAAACAATAACAAATACAGAAATTACAAAAAAAAATAAATAAATAAATGTTTCCCTCAGTTTTTGAACTCTCAACTACAGAAACACCTGCAGCTGAAGCGTGCAAAGGGAAGTCCTGCGGGGGCTCGTGCGCTGATTCACACGGTCAACGTGCCCGCCTCCTGCACAGCCATTGGCGGACCCATCCGCAACAGGTTGGATAGAAATCGAGACCCGAGTCGAGCGCATCTAGTCAAACCGGCAAAACCACGTCAGCAAAACGCCGCAAAATGGACTATTACGCCTACACGAACCCCAGCTACGACGACGACGACGATGATGATCCAGACCCCCATGACTGCGACTTCTATCCGATCACGAGGTATACATTTCTCGAGTCGATAACCGAAGAAACCGCCGACGAATTGCTCGGTGAAGAGTCGCAAACTTCGTGGGACGAAACGTCCGATGACGAAGCCGTGACGGTCATTCACAACGAACCGCGTGCGAAAAACGAATCGATCTATCCCGTTCCCATCGCGCACGAAGAGACAAACAAAGACCAACAATTAGACGAGTGGTTGGAACGTTCGATTAGTTTAGGGGATGGGAGATGCGCGCGCATGCCCGCATTTGACCTCGGTCTTTCGGCCTGTTTGGACGCCATGTCGCCGCTGGATCTCACCAAGCGGAGTTCGTCGCTCGAAGACTTTTTAATTAAAGAATTCGAGGCGAATAACGACGTTTTGTGCGATTTTTCGAACGATCGAGTGGAATGTTTTAATGGGTTTGTTAGATGTTGCCACGCGAGGTCGCTGTCGGATCTCACTCAGTTTAATGCGAAGGATAATTTGAGCGAGGATTCTGGGTATTGCGAAAACGAGAAAAAGGGATTCGCGATCGAAGTTATTCTGGAAGAAGAAACGGACCGTTCAGCGCCGCAGACGTCGTATGCGGCGAACGAGGAAATCAATTTATTGTGGGAACGGTCGCTCGAGTCCGGTCGCGCCGCGACCGACGATTGGCTCGGGTTGAAAATAAATTCGGATAAAAAGATGGGGAAAAAAAGCGTTTCGCTTCGGTCTCTCGCTAACTCCGACTTGGAAATAGATATTCCGTGTTTGGATGCACCTGTTTCGAAAGTGTCGAAAGCGGAAACACGTGACCGGGAAGGGTCACGGATTACGTCTGCCCGTAGCGATTCGAGACGTGCGGAGGGTCTGGTGAGGAAATATGCTGGAAATTGGGACGAGACCGACGAGACCGACGAAACAGCGCATTTGGCCGTTAGCCAGCCATTAGTGGGTGAAGAAAGAAGCCGTTTGGTTGAGAGTTCGTTTTTGGTGGTGGGAAAAGGTGGTTCGGCGGAAACTGGTGAAAGCATGGAGAATTTTGTTAGGGCCTGTCCCATTCCGACGGGAGTTGATGCGGGAGTTGGGCAGACACCTGCAAAGTTTCAAAAGTGGGCTGGTTTGGCTCCGCTTCAAAATCGCGATGCGGAGAAAGTTCATGTTGTGATTGTCAATGGAAAGGAAGGAAACGAGAGGATGGCTTGGCTACGTGTTAAGGATTCGACTGATTTTGTAAGTTTGAGTGTTTTTTTTTTTTTTTGTTTTTTTTTTGGTTTGTTATGTGTTATTTGATGTTTGGATCATTCGACCTTGGGAAATGATAAAATTTCGTGTTAAGAGTGTTTTTAAAGTATAAAATCATTTTGTATCGATTTCATAAGCGAGATCTTGTGGAGATTTGGTGAGATTGTTACATCTGGATTGGTGGGAAGCGTGAAAACAATCTTATAAATGACGTCATGGTTGGCGCTCCCGCCAGCAACGACCATGAAAGTTCGATTCTGCAGTTAGACAAATTGAAAACAGATGAGTTTGTTTTTTTGGATATGGCCGTGCGAAACAACAAGTAAAATTTAAAAAAGAATTAAGAATTTTGATATGTTCATTTAAAAGAAGAACATAATAACATAATTATTTTTTTTTTAAATATTAAAATGATTTTTGGAATTTTGTTGTTGTAAACTAGGGATGGGACATTCGTTCAAAGTAAAATCGATTTCTTTGATTTTGGTGATTAGTTCGATTTTGTTGATTTTTGGAGACCGGAAGTGATGGTTTTGACGTCATAAAATGGAAATCGGATTTTCGAGAAACTGATTTCTGAAATCTACCTGGTGGGTTGCTTTTGTTGATTTCGTTGATTTTGTGGTGGATTTTTAGCAAAGGTTACAGGTCAACCATCTTGAATTCTACGTAGATAGCACGCGATAATTTGTTTGACGTTTGCAGTTTGCTATTTCATTTAATCAATCAATTTTTTTTTTAGATTTGTGAAAAATGTGAAATTTGTGTATTGCAGACGACCCAATTTATTTTTTAAATATAATTTGGATTAATTATCACAAATTTTGGTAAATACCAACCGAATTTAATCGTGTCTTGACAAATTTCAATTGAATTTTGGCAAATTTCAATCAACTTTGGTAGAATTTTGATCAATTTCAACCAACTTTAATAGAATTTTGATCAATTTCAATCAATTTTGATAGAATTTTGATCAATTTCAATCAACTTTGATAGAATTTTGATCAATTTCAATCAACTTTGATAGAATTTTGATCAATTTCAACCAACTTTGATAGAATTTTGATAAATTTCAATCAAATTTGATCAAATTTTGGTCAATATCAACCAAATTTAATCGAATTTTTACAAACATCAATCAAATTTGATCGCATTTTGCTCAATTTCAATTAAATTTGATCGAATTTTGGTTAATATCAACCAAATTTAATCGAATTTTGACAAATTTCAATCAACAAAACAACAACTAATGGTTCAATCTGCGCGTGCAAAAATGTTGGATTCTGGGAGAATTTTCTTGATTTCTAAAAATCAAGGAAATCAAGGAAATCAGGATTTCCAAAATCGATTTTTACTTTGAATGCACCTATTGTGTTGACATTAATCAACATCAATCAGTCTTAAAATCAATCAGTCTTCGGATTCGGATTCAAGAAAATTTAGGATTTGTTCCAAACCTATTGTAGAATTGCACTTGATTATTCAGCTAGGGTTCCTCAGTTTATATAACTTACATATCATTATATCTTGATTGACAGTGTTTAATCAAAGAATTGAAAATGAATTCTCTTTTAAGCTGATTGCATCAGGGTATAATTATTTTTTTTTCTTTCATGATCTCATTGTGTTCACAGTTGATTAATAATTGCAAGTGGGTGTCCACAGCTGCATTGTTATGCAATGCTCTTTATAGTTTAAAAAGAATAATTGATTTTTGGTAACATCTAATTTCCTAGAATCGTGAATTTGTGCAGCTGTTTTAATGAAGCATGGAATGAATTAGAAATTATTGAAAACGGCACGAATTTATAATCTAAGGAGATTTATTTTGTAGTGGTTATTGACAGGGGCAAATGCTTTGGTTCAAAATGTCTGCTGACAAGTGAGTGCAGGGTGACCAGATATTGAAAATAAAAAACCAGGACATCCATTAGCGATAAAAAATTGATCAAAAAAATGAGCTATACTAACAATTGGAACAAATACACCATTTGTTCTACATTCATAGGGACATTAAATACGGCAAGAATACCATATTGTCGAAGAAAAAATCCAAATTTTTTTTTTAATAAAACTGTAAAATTGAAGTTGAACTCGAATTATAGCCGCGGATACTATACAATTCGAGGGCGGCTCTTTATCGAAGGAATATGGTGTATTAAATTATTCTCTTTTGTTTGCAATTTCCAGATTGATTTTTTTACATTTACCACAGAATTTACTACTAGCTTCGATAATGTTCCCTGGTGCTTTGACGTCCAATGAGAACGGCGTAACAAAACGGCCATCGTTCGTTCGATCAATCTCGAAACGCGTAACAAACCTCATTCGCCTTCGGATTGGTGGCTGTAGGTGGCTGCATTCACCATTTCGATAATGCACGCTTGT
>JAQFXT010002009.1:0-14058 GCA_034683725.1 Strigamia crassipes
TGCCAATTTTTACAAAAATTTGCCAATTTTTACAAAAATTTGCCAATTTTTACAAAAATTTGCCAATTTTTACAAAATTTTGCCAATTTTTACAAAATTTTGCAAGTTTTTTGCAAACATTTTTAGAGAGTGGGGCGGCAAACTCAGAGACAACCCCGGGCGGCAAAACTTCTAGCTACGCCACTGGACGGAACCACAGCAACTTATGAATAGTTACATTCAAAGTTTCTGTTTGTGTAGTGTTTTGGTGTTTTTGTAAACAGCAAAAAACGGAAGACAAAAAACTTGCTTAATTTTGTACGTGTGGAGAAAATTTCAGTTTAGTCTGTTTTTAGGTTCGCTCGTATGTTTTACAAGGCAGTGAAAAATTCTTTATTTTCACACAATGCACGAATGATGGCTCACTTATTTGAATGCAATTGTACTTTTGCTCACGGTTTTTGATGGTGTATGCTTTTGCTTTACCAGGAAGCACTATAACGCTTGGTAGTTCAGCCTTCACTATCCAACTCGGTCGTAGTTTGGCTGTAAAAACCCAAACCAGGAATGAGTAATCAACTTCAAAAGCCACGTTGTGATTTCTGTTTATGTAGTATTTGATGTGATATTTGTTTGTGACTGTTTTTGTGTTCGTTCTGTTTATGGACGCACTAAAAACGGCTAAAAACACTAAAAGATAACGTCACTATCTGCTTTGATAAACTATAAGCAGTAAGGTGAAACAATATTGAAAGACTGAGTGAACTTAGGGTTTATTGCCAGGAGGAAATATTACAATTGTAATTGCATTTGTATTGGTGTTGTAATTTTAATCTAATGTAACTAAACCAATACAACAAAGAAATTCTTCTGTAAGCAGACATTTTTAATTGGGGCAATTTTATGTTGACAAAAGCCACTTCCTGCTTTTCTTGCCAACAATAACTCTTTTTAAAGGCATGTTGTCTTCTTAATTTTTGTTAAGTAATTTCGTGGATTTTAACATTTCTTTATGAACAAAATAGTAAATTTTTGCGAAGTAATAAAGCAAAGTATTAATTGTACGAATGATGTTACCATAAATTGTCATTAAGTGCGGGATGCTATTGAACGCGGTATTCTTTACAACGCGGGTGGAAAGCCAACCTGTATAATTAGAGCACCGGTCTCTAATTGAGAGTGGATATCCGGTAGATTGCAGGCACACTAAAGGGGTTACACCAGAGGTGGAGAGGGGTTTTGTTTGACCTATTTCCAATTTTCAATCTGACATGAAGAAGATGAGAAAGAAACTGCAAAAAATGAAGTTGTAATCGAAGAATCAGACACCTTAATTTAATCCAACAATCTAATTGTAGTAAATGCCATTTTTAATTGTACGCGGGTCCTCTATTACCGTATTATTCAGCCTTAAGCCGCATGCCGGTATATAGCGAGTTTTACCAGACTATGCCGTTTTTACCGGCGTGTGGTTGCAAGTGGGTAAAAATTTTTTTTTCTCCCAAAACGTCCAGCAAACGTCTGCCGGACGTTTTAAAAATTTAAAAATTTGTATGTATTTGTATATATTTTAAATCTACTTGTGCAAATATCCAAAAAATTCGTACGAGCAGAAGAAATTGTTGAAATACAGCCTATCAATGCTTAAATACCGGCGCCATCATTGTTTTGGCCTAAATTTGCGCCGACTCAAATTTGCGCCGACCGTGCACGTTTACGTAACGTATACTGTACGTCTGTTTTAAGCATCTGATTGGCTGTCGAAAAGTGACATCATTTTGCGTCATTAACTACAGAAGCTGAAGGGGTAACCAATGCTGGAAATCTTGCACAGGCTAAGATTTTGGATTCCAAAATGCATAAAATCTTATAAATCCTGGAAATCGGACAAATCTATGAATTCTTATAAATTCTGGAAATTGGACAAATCTATGAATTCTTATTTGCTGGGGGAAATGTATGTATACTGTCAATAGAGTGTTGGTGTTCTATCCGAAGAGGAAATTCCCATTTCCAAACCGTTTTTGACCAAACACTATGGTAACAGAAGTCTAAATAATTAATTAGACCAATATTCTTGAAGTTCTAAAAGCCCAAGTTGCAAGTTTTGTTATTGGGTTTCATCGCATTGTCTTTTTTACTGTTAGTGCGTTAGGCTCAGAAATCTAATCGAAGCGACTCTAGTCTTAAATTTCTAAATTGAGTTCTACATTAGTATTAATGGTCCAAAACAGAAAGGTCATTTCTAATTTCGAATTCCCATTACAACATTTAAGAGTGAACAACAACAACTATTAACTACACTTTGCTGTTTGCTATTCCAGGAATCATTACCATTCAAGCAGGTTTATTACTTCCAAGGCTGGTTACTGCTATTACAAATTTACTGCAGTTGACGATTCTATTCTACCTTTGTGCACAATCAAGCAGTCAAGTCCATCCCGAATCGATTTTGGTTCTTGTTACTTTCAATTTACGGCAGTTAGACTTAACCTTTAAACCGTCGAGTTATCTACTCAGTTGGTTTTCGAATTAACATTTCAGCCATTAGTGTCTAGTTCGGTCTTATTTATCCCTCTAATTAATGGCGCTTTTTCTATGTAAATGGAGACTCGCTATTGGTGTTCAATTGGATGAAATGTAAATTCTTTTTGCAGATTGATTGTCGAATAGAACCTTGGGGAAAAGGGAAACAGTGGTGCGGGGATTGATAATACTGGTTCTGTCAAAGCATCAGCCGCCACACATTGACTTTTTGATAATGTGCCAAAGCCAATGAAAAGCAATAAAAAAGTAAGAAAACTTGGAGCACATGACAGATGAAGAAGCGGCCTTAGACAAGTAAGAGCTCCTAACGTAAGGTCTCTAATTCTAATAAATAATAGTTCAACTAAGAGTGCTGTCAATAACGAGAACACTAAAAAATGAATTCGTTTTTCGTCCTAGTGTCAGAATATTTTTTTTGTCTTTTTCGACAAATTACCGACTTGTTTTTGGTAGTTGGCAGTGGATTGTGAAATATCTAAAGGGGGGCGTGAAGAAAGTGGAAATCAAAGGAAAAGCCAAAAGGTATCGTTAACAAAGTGATTTTAATGACATAACAAAGGAACTAAAACCTGTATATACCGTATTACACACGTAATAATATTCTATGAGTGACACGATGACAACTTTTTTTGTGTGGTGACATTTTTTGGATAATTTACCACAGAGTGAAAGAAATCAAACTATAACAAGCATTCTTGCGGCGTTACAAAATTCTCGAATGTTGATGTTGTTTTATGCTGGAGGAAAGTTAGGGACATTATTCAAATCAGTTATTTAGTAAAGGTAAACCAGATGGCGCTCTGAAAGAGTAGCATCACAAAATATCAAGATGAACAAAATATGGAAAATGGGAGCGAGATGCGAACAGAGCAGTTTAGCACAACGAGATATCTTTATCTGCCTGTGCAAAACACCCCAAAAGGCATGTAAATGACAGATACTTGTTTTTAGAGGATTTTTTCCATCGGCTTTTCCTGCCGTAACGGAAATAGAACTTTCCGCATCGCATTTTAGCATAGCGAAATGTTTTCTATTGCGTCGTATTGGTCGGGTTTTAATGATTTAAATGAATGAGTTATTAGCATTGGTTGCGACATTAATTGTGTATGCTTAAGGGCTTATGCATAGCCAATACTTACGTCATTGCGAGAGAAACAAACAAAATCGGCTTACATGTGTTTTAATGGCAAGAGATATAAAAGTTGCGAGAATTTTAAAATTGCAAAATTGCGTTGGAACTGACTTTTCAAAATCGGCGAAACATTACAAGTAAAAATTGATTATTTTAAGGTTTCAATCATGGCTGAAATTACAGCGTGGAAGCAACAATGTTATAATGAACAGTTCAGGCACTCGGTTTTCGATAATTAGCTATTAATTGAGTATAGAATTCATGTCTAATAATTACACTGAAGAGTGATTGACGAGAGAGGTGCGACCGTGGGTGCGTGACGTAATCACTTTGGTCAAGTGTACAATTACACAACAGCGAACTGAAATTGTGGTTTAGCTCGTGTTCAATTTTTACCTTAATCCTTCTGTCTTGCTCAAAGACAAACACAAATTAAAGAAACGTTTCTTCTGTGCAATGGGTCATAAATTTGACATCAGATTATTGATAATATAATTAAAACAAAGTGGAATTTTATTTTTTTCTTAAAGATTTTTTTTTTTTTTTTTTTTTCGGTTTTGTCGACAAATTGTTCTCTTCTCTGTAATGTGCACTTTGTTGCTTTTCCAAACAATTTGAGGAATTTTGATAACTGTTTTGCTACAAAGCAGAACTTCAGTGATAAAACCTGGCCGGTTAATTTCATTGACGCACTTTTTATCGACATTAAATTTTAAGAACTTTTGGGTTAGATTGGCAGCATAGAATTAAAAATACTGATAAGGTTAGGGCCGACTAGACGGCGACAGGTGATAATAGTTTTGTTTTTTCATACAAAAAAAAGTTTATCATTTTGGGATTATTGTGCGATCATTTTTAGACAGTTTACAATCGTTTCTGGTCGTTTGATCATATCAGACAAAATTTTGGTGATTCTAAGACTATTTAATCATAAGCAAGTCACTTTATGGACTTTTATGATTAAATTAAAAATTATGATTAAATTATGATGAAAGGTGAGCTTAAAATAAGGGTTTAGTGATCCTCGTAATTAAGACTAGGGTTTATTATCATCTGTCGCTGTCCGGTGTTTCATCTAGTAGCAAAACATGAAATTACTCACAATTTCAATTGCCAGTGTTCAGTGGACATCCAGTTTTTTTTAACGGTTAGCATTTACTAGGGATGGAACATTCGAATCTTCGAATTGTCGAATTATTTTGAAAAAGGTGTGAGATTCGACAACTCGAATTTTTATGATTTTTTTTTTGCAATTTGAATCTTTCGAATCCTAATCTGAAAAAAACTATTGAAACTGTGGAAGGATTAGATTTAACTCCATTGAACGCCAAAGCATTTACTAACAAAAAATAAAAGATGAAAAGGAAAAGGCAAATTTAAGAATACATTTTTTTTGGTTTTTTAAGTAGATGTTATTTTTTTTATTTTTTTTTTATTTGTTATTTTTGTCTGAAGTATTCGAGAGAATCGAGGGATTCGAGAACCTTTTAACATTATGATGCTAATCCAAGCCAACTTAGTTGACTAAGATTTGCATGAACATCTTATGTGACCATGACCGTACGTCGATGAAATGAACCGACTTTGATAACTAAAGATCAACGCTAAGATATGAAGCAAAATATTAATTGTATGAATAACAAATAAATAAGTAACGTCGTGTTACGCACATTCGTAAACTCATTTCAGCTTTGTTTGCCAAATTAAGACAAATTTGGCGGCCATTGCTGCCTCTAGATCAGTATAAGTAGCATCTAGCACGGATCGGAGTGTTTCGATCTTGTTTTGTTGGGTCAGAGGGAAATTCATAGCTCGGATTTAAAATTCTTTCAACAACTCGTCAAATCTAAGAGAGAGGTTTAGAAACCCAAATGGCTAAAGAAATCTTCTTCGTTGCTACTCATTATAGCGTCCCTTGACGAAACGCCAAGACTAATAAGAACTTTAATAAGCTTAGCCGGGATGCATCATTGGCTGAAATTTATACGGGGGCAAAATTTTCAATATCATAATCAATTATTATTTTGATCGCTCTAAACTTGGTATTTTGCCCAAGAAAAACACGGGACAGAATTTTTGTCGATCGATAATTTAATTCGCTACGGCGAGGATAACTTAAGCTGGAACTTGTAATGTAATCCATGTAAATAATTACCTCAACATATGATGCATGAAGAAGTCGAATATGTTGGTTATTTTTTTTTTTCAAAATTAAAAGAAAAGTGAGTCATAAGGTCAAGTGTAGTATGATTAAATAGGGATTTTGCATACATGGAAAAAAAGAAGCATTAATTAAATTTAAAAAGGAATGGCTTCACAGAACTAATCAAGCATCTCATTGTTTTAATGAGGAAAGAATTAGAGTTGGGTTTCAGCAGAAACCATAAAACAGATGTTTTAAATTAAAAAATAATTTTTACGGGCTCTTAAAGTCCAAGGATTGTCGAATTAGAAACAAAAACTGGGAGTGGATAATTAACTGTTTTTATAATACACAGTTTGCGGCAGATGCTTTTCCGTTATAAAATTTTCCGTTATGCAGATAAATATGTTTACAGTAAGTGTACCTTTATAACTATAACAAATATTTTACAACTTAGAATTGTGGCCTGGTTCATGTAGTGGCCTGTGCCCATTTAGGCGCTCGGGACAATAAACCTAGGGTCCAATTAAGTGCCTGGATACTTCAAGGTAGCTATTTATATACAAAAATACTTATTCTAGACACTAAAATTCCGGTTTAATGTGCAAAAATGTCTACTTTAGGTACACAAATGCCTACTTTAGGTACACAAATGCGTACTTTAGATACACAAATGTCTACTTTAGGTACACAAATGCCTATTTTATGTACAAAAATGCCTGTTTATGTACAAAAATGCCTGTTTTATGTACAAAAATGCCTGTTTATGCACAAAAATGCCTGTTTTATGTACAAAAATGTCTGTTTTATGTACAAAAATGCATGTTTATGCACAAAAATGTCTGTTTTATGTACAAAAATGTCTGTTTTATGTACAAAAATGTATGTTTTTTGTACAAAAATGTATGTTTTATGTTCAAAAATGTATGTTTTATGTACAAAAATGTCTGTTTTATGTACAAAGATATCTGTTTTATGTACAAAAATGTATGTTTTATGTTCAAAAATGTATGTTTTATGTACAAAAATGCCTATTTAAGTACATAATTACGAAATTTAAAACCACCTGGCTCAAATAATTGCTTTAATCCAAAGTTAAACACTTTACGTACACATCCAGCTTTGCCCAGTTTATCTTCGATTTTTCTTACGATTACAGCACTTGCATTTGTGACTGGTTTCTGGATCCCATTCTCACAAGGCAAACTCTTAAAGAGTTAAATGAATAAATAATATTATGTAGAATAAAATATTAATTTCTAGTAGAAATGGTAGACAGTGACGGTAAAATAAAAGCATTTTAATCCTTCATTTCCTTTATGTTGCATGCTCTCTGGAGACGCCCGGGGAGCAAGCATGAAAAGCGAAATGCTGAGAGTTGCCATGCAGTTGAGCCCAACCGGGGCTAACTGATGATAATGGTTAAAACTGACATTATACTGATAAATTGTTTGGTGTTGCTTATTGACAACTACTGTATGTTTGTACTGACTGCAGTTGAAAAATACATGCAATTTGTGTGGCACAGCATTGACTGGTTTTGGTTGGGGAAACTGATAAGAAAACGGCAAAGCTGTCGTTCGAGCGACCATTGAATGGACGCAATCTTGCGGTTGAAGGGAACTACCGGAAGTAGAGTTGAATCGTTACAGCTGTTCCAAGAACTGGTGACACGGAAAAGTTGCGTGCGTCGATCGTTTTCAAAACTTGTAAACTGAAATGTGAATGAAGTTTTTAATGATAGATTGCGCGAGTGTGTAGAGTTTTAAAAGAAATTGATGGCAGATGTCAATCGATGCAATCAATATTCATGTTGCTAAGTGCTTTTGCGAATTCCAAATTTAACGTCTCGCTTTTAATGCTTTCACTTAGTATTTCAGTCGCTTTAGTAGTATATCTTCGTTGTGAAATATTCCACACAAGGGAAGAGAGGGAAATCATGTATAAAAATCAAAAGTTATAATATCGAAGACATTAAACAAAGTTATAGACTCAGTGGCGGATTGACCAGGGTGTCAGTTTGCTGGATGTTAAAGTGGGCTCTTGACGGTGGCGGATTTAGGCCTAGGTGCAATAGGCGTGCGCTTAGGGCTTCCATTTTGTAAGGGCCTCAAAATTAAAAAAAAAAAAGTTAAAAATTAAAATTTTTATTTTAGGGACCTGGAAAGGGCTGCGAGAAGGGCTCCAAAACCGTAAAAACGGTTTCTGGGCTTCCAAATTCCAAAATAATTTTTTTTTTATATTAGAGCCTCTACGAGAAGGGACCATGTTTATCTTTTCGACACCACATCTTTGACAATCATGTCTTCAACAATCACCTCTTCGACATTCATCTCTTCGACAGTTTGTTGAAGTGACGTACTGTCGATGTGATCGATTGTCAAAGAGATTGATTGTCGAAGAAACGGATGGAAAAGATGTTAGACAGTTTGCTCATTTCAAGGAGTAATTATAAGCAATGCTTTTTAGAAATTGCAAAACTGGTGTTGTGCGATTTCATCAGGGTGATGATTATGCTTCTTAGGCGTAATTAGTATGTGTGTCTCTTGCATTCGTCTTCGAAATGTTGGCATTTCCAATAGATACGGTCGCCTTTCTTCCGGTCTCTAATGTATGTGTATTTGTCCAAACATAACCATGCTCCATCGTGTATTGTCTTTTCTGCACTGCTTACAATGAATTTACTGATACTGTGATAAATTGTGTACTTTAATATACGTTTATTGGTTTGATACTTCAACAGTATGTGTTTTTGACAATACGTGTCTTTGACAATACGTGTCTTTGACAATACGTGTCTTTGACAATACGTGTTTTCGACAATACGTGTCTTCGACGTTCGTCTCTTTGACAGTTTGTCGAAGAGATGAACAAACATCACGAGAAGCGCCTCAGACCATAAATACGCCACTGGGGCCCTAGTCATAGTGCACCTAGGGCCCCCAAGTCACATTGCATCTAGGGCCCCCAAGTCACACTGCATCTAGGGCCTCCAAGTCACACTGCATCTAGGGCCCTCAAGTCACACTGCATCTAGGGCCCCAAGTGGGTGGAGAATCGCCACTGGCTTTTGATGAAGTAGGCCCACTTTAAAATATTGTCTAATGTTGATGAGGGGCTCCCTCTCATCAACATTAGACAATATTTTAATAAAAAACTTTTAATAAAATCATTTTTCGAGGTTTGGTATTTACGTTTAGTACCTACTGCATACTGCATACTGCCAGTACTAAGGTTTGGTGGTTATGTTTTTTATATGTACAACTTATAACTTACAACTTAGAAATGTATAAGTTATAAGCTACAAGCTACAAGTGAATGCATTTTTAATAAACGAACAAATTTATTTATCCCATGCTTGTAAAAATATGTTTTTTACGATTAACCATGCCTGCACTAGTTCTCTAAATAAATATGAAGCTTTCACATGACCCCTGGCATTGACCGATTATGTGTTAAACTATGCGTAAATACATATAGCCTCTACTTACAGCATAATTTATAATTTTTTTTTATAAGTTTTATTCTGAACTTATTAAAGTATAAACAACTTATAGCTTATACGTATCTATAAGTTATAAGTTATTTGAAGTTAAAAAAAACGTTGTTGGGAAATCGCCAAACTTCTACTATGTGCAATATGTGAACACCGTTATTACTAAAAAATATACATTTATAGCGCGTAAAAATTTAATTGTATTGTTTTTCCAGTTAGGTATTTTGAAAAATTTATTTATTTCTTATAAAAATTAACTGTTAGTCTTGTAGTTGTGGGTGGGCTCCCTTTGTCTCCTGACAACCAATATTTTTAGACGCATTCCGCCATTACCATTAGGCTAAAGAAGTCGCAGAATAGGGTTTTGCGATTATGGGGCCTTCAAGGTTCTATGCACAGCTTTTTTTGCTTGGAGTTTTGGATGAAATACCACGTTTACACCAACGGATCTAAATTGGCTGGATCTGGATCCACCCAATAGTTTAAATATTCACTTAGATTTTGTTTTGTTCGTACCAAAGTTGATTCAATCAGACAATCTACATGACCAGTGAACAATGAACACCGCAGCCATTGTTATGTAAAATTTTGGTCATCAGTTTAAAAATGTGCGTGTTTTCGTTGCTGTCATCTTTATCCCCAAATGTGTTGTAGCAACTGAGTCTCATAGGTTCAATTTGTTCTTTGAATTTTCCAAACTTTTTTTCTATTTCTTTAAATTATAAGGTGCGTTCAATACATGAAGAGAGTCATTTTCTTCTTTTTTCTTTCTTTCCGAAGGCGGAAGTGACGTTTTTTACGTCACAATTAAAGAAAATTCTCTTGGAAAAGTGACTTTCAATAAAGTAGATCGAGATCTACTTTGTTGGCTTTTGAAAGTCACTTTTTTTAAACGAAAAGTCACTTTTCCTTCTTGAATTGAGCGCACCTATAATTAAAATTCGACCCTGTATACATGAGCTTAGTATTCAAGCACCGGTGAGCAATTCTGCTCGAAACGGCTAGTTAGTAATGCAAATAAAATTTCAAAATTATATAAATTTAAAAAAAAAAAAACCCAAAAAAATAATTGTATTATTTATATTTTAAAAAAAAAAAATTTTCCCTTATTGTAGACATTCTTCAGCAAAACCGAGCCAATATCCTGGAGATACTCATCATTTCTTCAACATTCAAAGTTGATAATTGGCATGTTCTTTTCACAATGGCATCCTCAACAACGAGCAATTGTGGGCCTCCTGTGGCTTCTCGAGTCTGCAAAAGAGTTTGCAAGTTTTTTAATGTGGTCTCTCCAAACATCCGGGTTTTAACGCGCGCAAATAATTTCTGAAATGAATTTGTGCCAGGCGATTTGCATTGCTGTTGGAGGTAATGACTTTGTTCACGCAGTAATACTTAGTGACTGAAGGGTTCTGTGACTGTACGAGAAGACAAAAGCGGTTTCTGTTGGTTAAATTGGTTGAGGTTGAAAATGCTTCATTAAAAATGCATGTTTGGCTTGCAGGTAAATTGAGGAGGCGGTAGTTGATTAACATTTCGAGATAATTGTCATGGCAACTTTTGCCGGCCAATTAATTGCATTAGAATTCACCTTTGGTGAACTTATTCAAGATTCTTTTAATTTCACATCTATGGAATGATGTGCAAGAAAAATTTTTAAGTCCAATTAGTTGTCGTTAGCCCTGCGGTCGTGTCGGACGTTGGCCCGTGGGTCTTTGGTTGCGGTGATGGAATTTGATGGTGGCGATGATGATTGGGTAATTGATTGGCAATCGCTTCCCATCACGCGACCAGTCGACAGCTGATCAGTGATCCACTTTAAGTTAAAATGACAGCCTCTGGTCATGTTCTCGGTTATCTTATCGAATAGACAAATTCTGATTCTATGAGCACTTTTATGATTGCACTTTAAATTCGCACTTTTTTATGGCTTCTTAGACGCTGATTTTTGACGTCCAATTTGGAAGAAATATTTTTGAAAAATTTTGTTTTTTATTTTTTACATTTAAGCGATGTGATTGGTTAAGAAATGACGTCATTGTAAATATCTCGTTTCTTATTGGCTTTGAAAATGACGTTAGTACAAATGTTTTTTTTTCTGATTAGCTGAGAATAAGGCTATTGCAAATGTTTTTCTTCTGATTGGCTAAAAATGAGACTCAGCCATAAATTTGGTACAAAATGGTGCTATTTCAGGCAGATTTATAACATAAAGAATTTTTAATAACTAAGGTAAAATTCTTGCATTAATCGAATAAAGTAAATTTTTTGATTGTTCTTGCAAATTGAAGTTTTGACCATAGACCTGAATATACTGGACTGCGCACTGTAAATGGCATCCATGCTGAATAAGGAGGAGGATATGTCGTCACAAGCTGCTCTCAACTTTCTGTTTTGTTGCCATTGTGCGCCAACTATCGTTTGGGAATTTGTTGGTTTGCTGAGTCCAGCCAGCCATAACGTTGACAGGAAAAGAAAGAGAGGCTTAGTGGTGTTACTTTCTGCAACACTAGCTTTGTACCCACAATTCCTCAGTTTGCAGTCCAGTACATTCAGGTTTATGTCTTAACCTTGGTCGTTGTCACAATGTGTTTAAGTATAGGGCTAGACTACGAACTTGCCCATCATCAGTGGGCCAGTAGCAAATTTTAAGACTGATTTAACCTTCCAAGGCATAAAAGGTTATAGCTGTTTAGGGACAAGCACTTTCTTGAATAGGAAATTTTTTTTCCTGTTTATTTTTTTTTTTAAATTTGTGGGAATGTTTATATACTAATAAACTTCATCTCGCTTTTACCAATTTGTAGTCATTGGTCATTTATTTAATTAATTATTCAACGTGGAAAGTTTCTGCCTCTTAAAACTCCGGCATAACAATTAAACTGGCTTCACTGCATTTGTAAAGAGCGCTCCAACTAACAGCTTTAGCTAATAGCTTCAATCATTCACCCGCAGAGGCCCTGGTGATCATTTATGCATATCGAATTTAGCATCCACTATAAAATTAGAAGCGAACTGCTAAAAACCGAAATAGTGCTTTTACCAATGGACTTGAAACTTGCTCTTAAACAGCCAAAGCCTTACACCAAGGGTTAAGAACAAAATTCACAAATTTTTTCGGGTACAAAGACTAGTAATCCTCTCTCTTCTAAGCACCTAATATGGCGCTGAACATGGCCATGTAGTCAGTGAAGAGCGCATTGTAAAATTTTGTCTCGGGTGCCAAAATAGCTTGACCCGACCACGTTAAGTAGTCATTCCGAAAGACTAAAACTCTTGTTAGGACGTTGCAAAATGTTTATAACAAGTGTCAATTTGTGTTTATATTTTCTTTTTCACTCAAGTGTTTAAGCTTTTCGACTTTTATTGAATCTAATGCACCTGTACTTAAAGCTGTGAAGAATGTTACTTGAAGGGATCGTGGCTCTTTTAGTTGGCACTAGGCATTCCACTGATTGCTACAGACATAAAAGGGTCGAAGGGCTAAGCTGAAAAAAGATGAAACTTAATGACCATTATGACCGAAAAGCTTAGATTGTAAACTTTTCGTGAGAAGGAAAATTTTACTTATGTAGAAGTCTACAATAAAAAGAAATTAAGAAAACGCGTTTAAAACCGAAATCTTTATTTTATTTTGTCCGAAAACTGTTTTAAAGTCTATGAAATGTCTTGTTTTCCTTGTTGCTTGTTGACCAAGATGTCTTGGACAGGTTGTTAAGGGCTTTGGAGACATGACCAGAAATTGGAATAGTAAAGAAAAAAAAGAAAATTCTTTTTCTCCAATATAGTTTCGTCCTAGTATCTATTTCGAAAAGTAGAAGATTGAGAAAAACAAAGTGATCAAACACAGCCTGAGGCAATCATCTACCATCTCTGCATTTTGCAGACACGTTCATGGAACTCTATGGGGTTTCTGGCTTTGAGATTTCCCATTACAGCCAACAATATATTCTTACTGGTAGTTGACTGCGGAATATTCACACAGAATAGAAGGAGGAAAAAATAACGTTCTACTCGTTTTACAAATCTATTTCACTTGATACTAACGACAAATGGTTTTTTTGTTTTATTATTTTAACATACCGTATTTCATCGATTAAAAGCCGCCCTCGAATAGTACCTGTAGCTAAAAATCGAGGCCACAAATAAACGAAAACGAACTTGGAAGAATCATTCCACGTTCATTTCACAGCTGTAACGTTTGTTCTATGTATGTTTTGAATCTCAAAACGAGCATAGAATGAGTGAAAAGACTGAAAAACAGCCACTGCCTCGTATAGTAGCCAGGGCCAAGAGAGGCGATTTGTAATAAAAGCCGCGGCTCTTAATCGAAGAAATACGGTATTTCTTTTAAGTTTAGGCTTAATGTTCTGATAATTGCTATATACTTTGAATTAGATATATTGTATATGAGGGCTTCAAAATCTTTTAAGAGCTTAGGGCCTCTAAAAGTATTAATCGGACACAGACTGAGTAGTATCAGTTAGTATGTTTGAACTAAAGCGATCTTAACTGTTGTCGCAGAATAAGAGTGTCCATTCATCCTAGGTAAGAATTTAAGATAACGTTTATTGTCAGGAATTTACATAGGGGTGCTGAGTGATCAGCGTCATACAAAATGACTTAAGGTAATGCAGGAAAGCATACAAGGTAATGCAGGGGAGCATACAAGGTAATGCAGGGAAGCATACAAGGTAATGCAGGGAAGCATACAAGGTAATGCAGGGAAGCATACAAGGTAATGCAGGGAAGCATACAAGG
>JAQFXT010002010.1:0-14057 GCA_034683725.1 Strigamia crassipes
AAATCTAACCAAACCTCGGTAAATCTAACCAAACCTCGGTAAATCTAACCAAACCTCGGTAAATCTAACCAAACCTCGGTAAATCTAACCAAACCTCTCAGAATAAATGTCAAAGTTAAGAAATGAAAATAGAACAATCCTTGTCCGGCTTATTTTTATTCTGAATTGTCACGGCGTAAAACTAATCCCCTTTTACACGTAACAATATCTGCCGTTATCCTTGTACGCTCGCGATCCACAACGATCGAACGCGCAATACCATTCTAACGGATGCCCCTTGATTAATTTCTCGGTGCCACTGTGTGCACGTTCGATGTGCCTTTCGTACTGAATGCTCAAGGGTTGTCCATATCCAATGGATGCCTGTTGCATACTTACCTGTTGAACCCTTGCATTTGTTTACCTGCCTCCACTGATGTCGCAAAATGGACCGTGACGAAGTGTAGAAGAAGAAAACGAGGCCAGAGGGGCAGCCAGTGATAGGGATATAAAGAAAGGCAGCTGCCCGGCTCTTAAAGCTCACAAAGCCTGTCATAGGGCCAGTGACAAATCGGGCCGGGTTTCTTCTTGCGAGCGGCACTGCAGGCAGGTGATGGGGGGGAATCTTTTCTTAAGGTTCCCTTTTTATCCCGATAGTATAATGAAGAGGTGAACTGGCTTTTGCAACCGTTTTGTCGGCGCTTCGAGTCCCGTTAGTGCCGAAGCGAATGATGTGAATGGGGATGTGGATGTGGATGGATCGCGCTAGTTAGCGATAGAATAGCAAACTGATTGGCACGTTCGCGTAGGCCAATAAATTGTTATGTTTTGATAATTCTCTAGCTATCGGCAAATTTGATCGGATAGCCAAGACCCGCAAGACCATGATATCACCCACTGAAGAAGATCATGAATGGTCGAAAACGTTTTGGATTAACAACCTTTATTATTGCGTATCTTTAATATGTCTAAAAATTCGATGATTAACACGTTAATCATAGTTACGCGGAAGAAGTAGTTTATCAAACCGGAAGTCCAGTTTGCGGACCCGGTTCTTGTAAAACACGAAATAAAACATTCTTTGTTTAATCTAAAACACGCACGCCTCGTTTCTAACCTTACACTCTGTAACTGTTTTTCCTTCATGTAATAATAAGTTTAGTTGAAAGAAAAGAGCGAGTTTTATTCAATAAGAAAACAATCCATCACACGTGTATTGGCGAAGTAACTTGGAAATGATGCAAAACGCGTCATTATTGAAAAATAGATACACAGGCCACGTTGATTTGATGTTATTTTAACATTAACAAGTCGCGTGCGTACAACAAAGTACAAAAATCAACCAAATACTGTCAGTACAATGTCACGCATCAAATTAAATTCTTATTAGGGATGGGACATTCGAATTCTTGAATCTCTCGAATCTCTCGAATCTTGAGGGATTTGAGGGTTTCATAAATTCAAATTATTTTTTTTTTTTAATCTTTTTTTTTTTTTGCAATTTGAAATTGAATGCACTTATTGACTTGTTGTGGGAAAACAAAAGCCACTTGTTGGACGTGGATTTGTTGTTTCTGCAGTGAGTACTGATCGATCTGTTTGAGACAGATGGAAGTTGACGATGACCGAGAAGGAACAGACATCAATTTTTCACTGCGTGGTGGCGCTTTACTACCAGCGATACAAGTTGCAATCAACATTTTAGTGTGGAATCTGTTAAGGCTTCCTACCCCGCGAGGTATTGATCGAAGGAAAAACTAAGCGGGTTCGATCAATGTGGATTGAAGTTTCAATCAGTCTATTCCCTGATTTACTAGTTTCAATTGGTTTCGGAGGTTGCAAGCGTAACTTCCAATACGAACTTGTCTCAGGGTCCACGACTTGATTTACAAGAGGTAAAATGATTTTTAGATGTGGAACTGATGCAGAAGACAGAACAAATTGTATTTTTTTTAGCCTAAAAAGTGCATTTTGAGTCTAAGAAACTAATTGTATATTTAAAAAAAGTTTAATTTTGCATTTAAAAAATGCATTTTGCATTTTAAAAAAATGCATTTTGCATTTAAAAAATGCATTTTGCATTTAAAAAATGCATTTTGCTCTTAAAAATATTATTTTTATAGCAAGTTTATCCTGTCACTTTTAATATTTCCCTTCCGTCAATTGCACAAATAACAGCAAAATTTGTCCGGAAATTCGATTAAAAATCCTTGCTAAAAGCATTGCACGAAACCAAGAAGCGTCCATTAGAATTTAAATTCACTTTTCGGACTATAACCCTGAAATAAGCTTAGCCGAGAAGAATTCACTCATTTACCTCAGCCAGCTTTTTCCCCCACTGAGAAATTCAATTGAAGCAAGCACCTGTTCGTCTTGTTTTAATTCTAAACCCTAAAATAGGTTTGTTATGCAAATGGGCAGCCTGTAGCAACGCTAGTCAGACGCCAGACGAAAGAAGCAGTGCGCAAAACCCAAAACTTTTATCTCGAGCGTAACAGGGAATCATTACAGGTCTTCGCTTAATCTGACAACAGATAAGGCTAAAGCCTTCTGGTTTTCCCTTGCATGCTATGCAGCTACAACAAAAAGGCAGTAATTATCGCATAAAATATGATGGAAATTAACCAACACTGTTTATCTCTGAAAAACAGTAGCGGAAGAGAAACCCTTGTGGTCTGTGGCCAACTCGCAGTGAAAGTAAACACTCGAATGGGACATGTGGATTAAGAGGTTTCTATGGGGTGTTGAGCAGTTTTATTAGCAGTGGGTTGATTAGATTTCAATAGCTGCAATTCAAGTGTGATTTAAGTGGTTTAATAATTTATTGTTCTGTTTGAACAATGGGTGAATGCCATCTTGGAATATTGTCTGTGACAAATGCAGGACAGTGAAATGCAAGAATTTATATTAACGTTTATTTTGGTGCCTGAAAGTGCTTTTTTTTGTCTAGACGGTGTATTTTTGGTTTAAATGTGCTTTTTTGGTCTGAAGTGTATTTAGCTTGGTCTAAAATGTGTTTTTTGCTTGGTCTAAAATGTGTTTTTTGGGTATAAAATATATTTTTTAAGTCTAAAATGTGTGTTTTGGTTTAAAATGTGTGTTTTGGTTTAAAATGTGTGTTTTGGTTTAAAATCTGTGTTTTGGTCTAAAATGTGTGTTTTTTGTCTAAAAGGTGTATTTTTTTGTCTACAATGTGACTTTTTGGTCTAAAATGTGACTTGTTGGTCTAAAATGTGATTTTTTTGTCTAAAATGTGACTTTTTGGTCTAAAATGTGACTTGTTGGTCTAAAATGTGATTTTTTTGTCTAAAATGTGACTTGTTGGTCTAAAATGGGACTTTTTTGTCTAAAATGTGATTTGTTGGTCTAAAATGTGACTTTTTGGTCTGAAATGTGACTTGTTGGTCTAAAATGTGACTTTTTGGTCTGAAATGTGACTTTTTGGTCTAAAATGTGACTTTTTGGTCTAAAATGTGACTTGTTGGTCTAAAATGTGACTTTTTGGTCTAAAATGTGACTTTTTGGTCTAAAATGTGACTTTTTGGTCTAAAATGTGACATTTTGGTCTAAAATGTGACATTTTGGTCTAAAATGTGACTTGTTGGTCTAAAATGTGACTTTTTGGTCTGAAATGTGACTTTTTGGTCTAAAATGTGACTTTTTGGTCTAAAATGTGACATTTTGGTCTAAAATGTGACTTTTTGGTCTAAAATGTGACTTTTTTTGGTCTAAAATATGACTTTTTTGGTCTGAAATTTGTTTATATGGTCTAAAATATGATTGCTTTTGTCTTAACGGAGCATTTTTTGTGTAGAAGGTCCATTATTTCATTTAAGGACTAAGAAGGTACGTACATTTTTGCTCGAAAACAGTTGGGTAATTGTATCAATTACTATAAGAGGCACCTTTTAAGTAATTCTGCTTCAGGTGCCAAAATAACATCACATGGACGTGCACAAAGCCGAAGTGTAGCACTTGCTTCATCCAATTAATGGACTAAATAGCCTCATTGAAAATGGATGCCTCTTACCTCACTTAAATAAATGCTGCGTGCTTATTTCACCATAAACCCGCAGTGTCCTTAGCGCACACGAGATGCGCAACTAATTTCTCCAGGTTAATCTTACACCTGAGCACTTTATTAATGCACAACCGGCTGAGCTGACGAGCAGATTGAGTTATACAGAGAGAATTGGCTTTAAGGAATTTGCTGCGAGTTGTAATCGTCGATCGTTTTAAAGTAAATGGATGGGTTTTCCTATCGAATTGCAACTAGGGGAAAATGCACGTTTGCAAGCTTAGAATCAACCGACTGTTACTAAGAGAATTAAGCAGATTTGTTTGGATTATTCATCATAGGCGGAGAAAGATGTTGCATGTGGAGATTGCAGCTGATATGGCTGTGTTGTACATGGGGTTATATGATTTGAGTTTTTTTTTTGGGGGGGGGGTTTTGGGTTTTTTTTTTTTTTTTTTTTTTTTTTTTTTTTTTACCTGATTAGGGATAGACAAATACGGCAACTGATGTTGCAATTAGGAGAATGAAAGTGTCATTAAAAGGACTAAGCGTTGCTTTAAGTAGGAGGATCTTCCAGTAATTCATAGGCGACATTAGCTTTTGGTGTTTACTAGCCCATGAAATTCCTCAGTAGAATCACAAGCGTGTAATCCACTTAGAAAAGTAGCGATTGTAGCAGAAAAAAAGGTTGGAACACTTTTTCTTCGGTTGGATTTGGGTGGTTTCTGGTGTTAGTTGAATATTAGGGATCATTAACAATTAAAAATGATGAGAAAATTAAGACTGGATGAATAGAAAAAAACAAAATCACAAAATCAATGTAAATAAGTGCATACAATTATTTAAAAACAGTATAAATTCATTAAAAATCAATATAAAATCATTAAAAATCAGTATGAAATCATTAAAAATCAGTATGAAATCATTAAAAATCAGTATGAAATCATTAAAAATCAGTATGAAATTATTAAAAATCAGTATGAAATCATTAAAAATCAGTATGAAATTATTAAAAATCAATATAAAATTATTAAAAATCAATATAAATTAATACAAAATCAATAAAAATCAATGTAAATTAATATAAAATTTTTAAAAACCAATAAACATCAATGTAGTTTAATATAAGATTATTAACTCCAATAAAAATTAATACAAAATCAATAAAACTCAACATGCGGTTTGGATGATTTTGCAATTTTGTGCTTGTCAAGTGATATCTGTTCCACCAATTACAATCGTAATTACTAAAGTTCAAGAGAGAGTGAGAATACAAAATTTCAAAATTGTCTATGCGGTAGTTTTTACGATTTTGACAATCGATTTTGGGGCTTGTCAAACTCAAAACAAAATGGAGGTGGCCAAGCTTGATCTAAGTGGCCAACTTGAATTATCATCAATGTGCTGGAGCATCCATGATCCCACAACAGCTAGGAAACTCAACAAACGACTCTGGTTTACTCTGTGAAACTTGTGAGTATTAAAATTCAGCTAATTGCTCTTCATTTAAAAAATCACATTAATTATATAGTACTTGCATCTCATTTAAAAAAAAAAAAAAAATCCAATATGGCGGACAATCCAAAATTGCAAAACAAGTGATTATTTTTAGAGGCTTCAATAATTATTGATTTTGTGATTAATACAAAATCACAAAATTGCAAAATCATGCGTGTAACCCTCTAATATATACCTCAATGAAAGTGAGAAAAAGTGGTATAATGTCAATCAAAAAAATTAGTTTAAAATTAATAAAAAGTAACGAAAACAATAAAAATCAGCATGAATTCAATAAAAATTAGGATGGAGTCGATAAAAATTACTAAAAACAATTTAAAAATATTAAAAGTCATATCACGTTTCTCCACTTAATGGCTGCATGTTGGTGCTCGATAAGGTGGGAAATAACTAACTGAGCAGTGTCCTCGCTATTGGATTCCCTGTAGGCAGCCATCGTGGAACGTGATAATCATTAAAAAGTTAAATGAAAACTTATTTAAAATTAAAAAAAAAAAAAAAAAAAGTATTTTAAAAAAATTACTAGGAATTATTAAAATTCATAGTAAAAGACTTGAAAGGTTAAAATAATATTTACCTGTGACGATAAGTTTTCCAAACGTACTGCTAAGTTTGGTCTCTCCGGTCAAACGATGGGTTGTCTTACATCGATAGTTTTTATAGCTTTCCGTCACCGTTACATCGCGAATATGTAACTCACCTGTCGGCATCATCATATATTGACCTCCTGCATTCAACAAAATAATATTTAATTTTTTTGGTGGCTTTGCAGGGTATATTGAGTAAGTTTTTGTACAGATTTGAAGTTATCGGACAAACTTTTGCTAACGATGTATGAAAAATAATATTTAATATACTCTAACTCCATTTCTAGTATGGGTAAATGTGAAGTTTGGGTTTGGAGATCCATTTTGTCGGCTTTTGTGAATGAAAAATTCATTAAAGTGCAGCTAACGACAGACTTTTATCAGATAAAAGCTGTGTTAGTCCAAAATCAATAGGGAATTGCAACCACACCCAAGATTGGATAAGAAATGAGAAAGTGCAATTTTCGATACGGGTTTAATTCCACAAATGCTCTGAGCACAACATCTCTTGTTATCTACCTGTTTCAACGGTTGTGTGGATATTGAAGGCCATGTCTCGAACCCAAGATGTTACCACCACATAATCTACTACGAAACTTGGGATGTGGCATTTGAGTACTGCTGTGTTTCCTTGGATCACGTAGTCGTCGTATACTTGCACTTCGTACACTTGTTTGACAACTGCAAGAAACAAACAAATATTGGGGGAAACATTAATTCAATGTCGAAGACAAGCAAGCAAACAAGATTGTCGTAGGCGCCAACTATAGAAGTAGTAAAAATGTCAGTTTTAACCGTATAGCAATGTCATTGGCTATTTGGGATATTTAAAGACTGTCTAGAAATATTATCAATTTTTTTTGGATATTTCGTGTTTTATTTTTGTAATCTTCAATCATTGATGAATTTATTGATGAATGATTTGAAACTATGATGACTACGATCAGTAATAATATACATGATGAGTAATTGTCGAGGCAATTAGGCCAGTCGAATCTATCTGTCAAGAAGATGACTGCTGACCTAACCCGATAATTACTCAAGCGCAAGGTGTATTTTATATGAGAATTTACCGATACAAAACATTAAAATCAACACTATTCTTGTGTGGAAGTCGAACACGAACGAAATGCCATTAGGATTTGTTTGAAACATCTGTAACAGATGACACCAAAAGCAAGAGAACATTTCACCGATAAAAATCTCTTACGCTAGATATTTTCATCAGTGAAAACCAATCAGACGACAAATGTTTGTTACACGCTTCAGGATTGGTTAACTAAAGAATGACTGTTTTGTAACGATTTTTTTCGTGGTTGTCATTTTGTGACGTATATTAGTTAGTGGTAAATTATCAGTAGTAATATACCGAGCGCGCTGAGTAATTGTCAAATAATTTTGTCCGCACAAATATTTTTGTCTGATGTATAAGTGCTGTACTGTCAGTTGCTAATTGTTTGTACGTACGACATTCGACCACAAGTAAAAGCAAAAAGTTAAAAATAAATAAGGTTTTAAATTGGAACAAACAATAGAATATGTTAGCAAGTTATTACTGTATTGGTAAACAAGTGTTTTTATTAGTGTATGTCGCCACGGGTTCGTTAGCGAACTTTACCGCCAGACAGCGAGTGATGTACTTTTGGGGGCATCGAACCAGGTGACGTCACTCCTGACCACGCATTCGAGTGACCGACGGTCACTGTATTTTAGTAGAGGAATAAATCCGAGTTATCTAGTTAAATAAGTGCCATCTTATTCCATCAGAATAATGGTACAGTGGTTTGTTCAGTAATCTGACCTTCGCCGGTTCGATATATGTATGTCGGATTACAGAGATTCTACAATAGTATAAATTAGGCGTCCAGTTCTCCCTCGGGACTAAACGGCATCTCCCCAATTACAATACCATTTGCCTTTCTCGAATAACGAAACCACTATTAGACTATCCAAGTGGCATTATCAGTGTAAATTTATTCCAACTCCATCGTCGGCTGTTATTTGTCACGAGGACTTAGGAGTCAAAGTCAGAAGAAACAAACATCGGAGACATTAAAAGGGTGTGTCGGATGAGGGCGGGTCAGCAATGATTTGCCAGTGACACAAGCAGATGCTGAGATGTATAAGATGAGAATCATTTGACTCATCAACTCGTTCGTCTTTCCCGAATGCAACTTTTCTGATTTTGATCGGGATCAACTGTTGAAATTGGAATTTATTTCTGCTGCTGCAGTTGCAGGTGTCTCCATTTCACGCCTTACTGAATCCTAAGTGAAAGCCTAACATGAATCACATTTAGGAAATAAAAAATAAATAAAAAAAATTGAAAAACTGAAAATTTCACGGACAAATCGGACACAAAAGATTCTCTTTTTCCTTTCTATGGAGATAGAAAGTTGTGCGCACATCTCACAATGGGTATTTCTTTGATTACCGAGTTGTGCGAGACACACCCAAATTCCAAACATCATACAACGTTTCCAGCATTTGATTTCCAAGGTAGCGCACACATTGGCTGTCCTTTATTGAATGTAATTTGGTCGGCGGACGGGTGGCATTTTGTGCAGTACTTTTCTTCGATTCTGCATTCCAGGGGCGGACATAGGTATTGCGGGCTCATAAGCACAATTTTTTTTTGCTTTTCTTCCCCAAAAAAAATTTAAATTTAAATTTAATAAAATCTAAAAAAATACACTTATTATTATCTTTTTGTATATAATAAATATAAATAAATATGCAACAAAGAAAATTTTTTTTTTTGTTTTTGATGGTGGAAAATTGGTCGATTATATCGTTGAAGCAAAGAGTTCGCGTCTTATTATGGAATTTTTTCGGGGCCTCGATGGGTGGGGGCCCCTGTGAGGGAATATAAAGAACTTATATATATCCATTTTATTATTGTAGTTAACCAATTTGCCACTATAGGCGCCATATGTAACCTTAGATATAATTACTGCCACTAGAGGGCTTTTGTACCATGTAACAGTTTTCCTTCAAATAATAAGAAGTACAGTTCAACCCAAAAATAGTGAGTTTTTATTGAAAATAAGAAACAATCCACCACAGCCCCTAAGCAACTGCTTATTTTGCTTATGCGTAAGTGCGCTCCTGGTTTGACTCGTTTATTGCGCAAGTTTGGCGCGCATAAAAGCAACAGTAAAATATAGCTACTTGTCGTAGATTAAAATGTGACACATTTGGCTACACTAGACCAGGCCTAGATGGATCTATAAAGGAACTTACGACTTCCTTTGCATGCCTCGAGTGTGGAGGAAAGATGAAGAGAGGACTGGAGTAGGATAAATAAATTTAATGGTGAAAGAGATGGGTGCAAGAATAAAGATGGGTGCAAGTTGTAAGAAAAGAGGATCAAGAAGAAAGGCGGTTGCAACGGCTATAAAAACATCAACAAGTTATGATGCTTCTATGAAGGGTTTAAAGTTGGGAATTATAAATGAAGTTTGAGGGCGGGATCATAAACAACACTTTATCTTGCACCAGCCAACGGAGGTTACTTAAAAATATTTGAAATTTAAATTGAAAAATATAAGTCTTCTTGTAGTTTCCATAAATCATAAACTTAGGAGACAAGATAATGTTGTCGAAGAAATGAAGGAAGAAAAATATACCATTAAAAAGAGTGGTGGGAAGAGCAATGAAGATTTTTTTTTTTTTTTTTTTTTTGCTTTTTTGCTTTTTTGCTTTTTGCTTTTGCTTTATTCGATGATAAGGGTCGATTTTCTAATGGGAGAAATGGTTGATGGTCAAACTTAAACTTTACGGTTCAGACCCAGGTTCAAAAATATCCACTTATTCAAGGCCCGCACACACACAATTGACTGAAATATTGCAACCTCGGTTGCTATTATGTAACAAAAGGAGTCGTAAACGACGTGACGGTGGTGTTCTTTGGATGGCGACCATCTTTAAAATGAGTTAAAAGTCATTTGAACCTTCAAAGTTTTAGTTTATGTATTTTTTCGTGTTTTTATATGGATGTCAAAAAATGGGCTCCTGCACGAAGGGTTTCTAAGGTATAGGGGCTAGGGGCGGGTTTGGATCACTAAGGGTGTGACTTGGGGCCCCAGAAGTGAATTTACTGATGGGGTTCTTCTTGCTGTTTTTTTTCGGGACCTTAATATAAAAATTTTCGAGAAATATTATTTTTTACAAAATTTTTTATTTTTGGAATTTTGGGGCCCTTTAAAATCGGAGGCCTAAATCCGCCCCTGGTAAGGGCACGGTCTTCCATTTGTTTTTACAGATATTATTTAGCCAGAAATTAATTTTTTTATGCTTAATTGGTCAATTTTCTCATAAACTAGAGTTATGAGTCTAAAAATCAGACTTTTATGTCTATAAAATTTAACTTTTTTTTATAATTTTAGCGGATTTGGGCATCTAAAAAGTGCACTTTTTATAACCGGTCCGGCTACGGAGAGCCCCTTGAAATAAACAAACGTCTAGGGACTCCAGAGAATATTAACTATTAATCCCACCAGCCACTGGTACAAATATGAACACCAACGCAGTACAGACCAGATAGCCGTGTACTCAGGGCTCTGACAGTAGCGTATTGCGAGACACTACGTTTCAACATAACAGTTTGCCCTTTATTATTAAATTCAGTTTATTGCTGTTTCTCATTTGAACTTTATTGACTTCGCACCATGCTGTGCCCAAGCCCTTTCATACCAATTTGACCTAAGATCAACACTGAATCATGGATGCTTGAGCCTGACTGTGTAGACCTTGGCCAACACCTACTACTTACATTAACTAAAGCACAGTTATAATTTTCTCGGTTATTTTTTACTTGGATATGCTGATACAGAATAAGCCGAGATATAAAAGCAACAACTTGTAGTTTATCTCGGTGGTTTTAGACCAGGGACTGCCAATAACTTCTTGTTGGTGCTCGAGGACCACTAATGTGATGAATGGGCATTGGGCAGAGCTCTTTCTAAGAGAGGATTTAGAGAAGCCGTGCCTTTTGAACTAAAGCACTTTATTACATTATAACATGGCATGATTATCATTATTTGTGGTACACTTTTTCATATTCACTCGAGTTACCACCACTTTAAGAATTAGTGATCTAATCGGTGCTTAAGGATGCTGAAATGGATCAGACAGTTGGTGAAATGCTGAGAAGCCTAAAGCTGAAGGTGTCAAGGGGCAGAAAATTGTAGGGGTTTTATTAATAGAGGAAATTTTGTAATTTTGCAAATTTAACATTTACAAAAGAGGAAAAATGCAAAAACATAAAATTAAGAAAAGTTTTTTTTGATTTTGAGACTTGACCAAACACACAACAAAATGGAGACGATTATGCTTGATCGAAGTGGCCATCCCTTGTAATTCACAATTTGCTTACAAGGTTCAAGTTGTTTCTGATTGGCTGGAAGTAAGCTTGTTACTTTGCTTTACTGCTTACTTGAAAAAAAATTTTGAAGTAGGTTTTTCCCTCGATGACTGCTAACACAATCCCACAATCCCACAATGCAACTCGCAGTAACTTTGCATTGCGTTGCATCCAAGTGTGAAACTTTTTGACGTAGTTCTAGGAGTTTTTTTTTTTTTTTTTAATTTTACTTCTATTATTTTATTTCATTATTTTATTTTACAGTCAAACGTCGTTTTAACACTTGTGTTCCCACTTGGATGCAAAGCAACGCAAGGTTGCTGCGAGTTGCATTGTGGGATTGAGTTAGCAGTAAACAAGGGAAAAAGTAATTTCAAAAATTTTTTTTGAAGTAAGCAGTAAAGCGAAGTAACAAGATTACTTCCAGCCAATCAGGAACAAGCTGAATCTTGTAAGACAAGGCGAGACTGAGCGAGACTAACACATGGGTTGTAGTTTAGGGCTGCCATTTTGATGATCCAACAATTTGATTCTTGTTCTGGATCAAGATCTTGCCAATCGATTGTGATTGGTTTATTCTTACTCCAACTTAAATCAAGTGTGAACATACTTGCGTTACCTTCCTTCTACTTTATCTCAGCTTACTTTACTTTTGCTTACTGTACTTCCAACTGTGAACCAACCTTAACGAATCACAAGGGACCCGAGAACTCTGCTTGTTATAACGAAAATATTGAATTTTTTTAGCTCTGTAGCTGAAAACAAAATTATTATTATTATGCTGTTTGTTCTGTGGCTAACTAACCAAGTCATCAACCAAAATTTGTTATACCAAAAATTCGTTATATCGAAATTTTTTAACATGCTGTTTATTCTGTGGCTAACCAACCAAGTCATCAAAAAAAATTTGTTACAACAAAAATTCGTTATATCACGGTTCATTATAACAAGGTTCGACTGCATACACTGTTACGTCACTGTTCTGTCATTTCCGCTTTGAATTCGCTCCATTGCACCTAAAGAAGTTTGAATTCAAAATATTATATCTCCGTCTGCTTTGGTTTTTAGCATGAAATATCTGAAGTCGATCTTAACAAACACATGATAAAAGAGAATTGTGTGCAGTTGGCGCTCTAATCCTGACAGATAGAGGGTCCCTGCTGTACGCCCTTCGCCTTCTCTCTTCATGGATCCAAGTTATAGGGTTGCCAGTTGAGTCAACAGGCGTCCATATGTCTCTGCCAAGCCAGTCGTGGCTTCCTGTAAACAAAGTGGACTGGACAATCAATGGTCACGCTGTGGCGGTCATAGCCACATCGACTGGGCAGGGAAACATGGCCGAGGCACCAACCACTCATTTTCCACGGCTTTTGCAACCGTAGCGGAACGTGGCCAGAAATTGTTACGGCCGCAGCGGGCAACGTTTCTATGGTCAATGTTTTGGCAATGATTTATGGCGATTTTGTTTTATGTTGTATGTGATTTGTGTTCAATTTTTTTTTGTTTTTTTTGTAATTTGTTGTGGGATGTTTACCACCTGATTGTCATCACGCGTAAGTGCAGTTGGGGGTTTGATTTAGTGGGAGATTTGTTTTACGTTTGTGTGTTTGTTTGAGGAGTCGTTGAAGAATGATAATGGATTTTAAATTTTAATGGTTGTGGAAATTGTAAACATTAATGCAGTGTAAACAAAAGTGTTGTTTGTTTTTGACTGCAGGTGATTATAAGAGAAATTAATTATGTTTGAAACGTAAGGGAGTTTCATTAATCCAGTCGATTTTGCAATTGTTTGGTCTGGGAGATTTTGCAATTTTGTGTGTGTCGTGTGATATTTGTTCTTCTAATCGTATTCATTATTACTAAAGTGCAAGAGTGTTAGTCTATCTTGACTAGTGTACAATTTTGGTTGTGGAGTTGGAATAAGTGCGACCGGACATCTTGCTGGTTAAAACATAACTTGACTAGTTTAAAGTAGGTGGCGCCACGAGAGAAAAGGCGTCACCAAGACCAGGGGAAACACAAATAAAAGATGGAATGTACAAACATTCCAAGAGTGAAAATACGAAATCTCAAAATTGTCTATGCGGTAGTTTTTGTGATTTTGACGAGCGATTTTGAGGCTTGTCGAACTCAAAACAAAATGGAGGCGCCCAACTTGAATTATCATCAATACGTTGGAGCATCCGTGATCACATAACAGCTAGTAAACTTAAGAAATGACACTGGTACAACTAAAACCCAATATGGCAGACAACGCAAAAATTGCAAATACAGCGATTGTTTTCGGAGGTTTTAATAATTATTTTGTGATTAATGCAAAATCAGAAAATTGCAAAATCAGAAAATTGCAAAATCAAAAAATTGCAAAATTAGAAAATGGCAAAATCAGAAAATTGCAGAATCAGAAAATTGCAAAATCAGAAAATTGCAAAATCAGAAAATTGCAAAATCAGGAAATTGCAAAATTAGAAAATTGCAAAATTAGAAAATTGCAAAGTCAGAAAATTGCAAAATCAGAAAATTGCAAAATCAGAAAATTGCAAAATCAGAAAATTGCAAAATCAGAAAATTGCAAAATCAGAAAATTGCA
>JAQFXT010002011.1:0-14047 GCA_034683725.1 Strigamia crassipes
CCAAAAATTCATTTTTAGAACCAAAAATTCATTTTTAGAACCAAAAATTCATTTTTAGAACCAAAAATTCATTTTTAGAACCAAAAATTCATTTTTAAAACCAAAAATTCATTTTTAAAACCAAAAATTCATTTTTAAAATCAAAAATTCATTTTTAGAATTAAAAATTCATTTTCAGGACCAAAAATTCATTTTCAGGACCAAAAATTCATTTTTAGGACCAAAAATTCATTTTTAGGACCAAAAATTCATTTTTAGGACCAAAAATTCATTTTTAGAACCAAAAATTCATTTTTAGAACCAAAAATTCATTTTTAAGCCAAACACGTTTATGTATAGGCAGTAACCTTCATCTTTTGGTGAAACACATTCATTGTTTGACCCCAAAAGTTATTCCAATACACAAAAGGAGTCATTTTCTGGCCAAAATCAAGCATTTTAGGACAACAAACTTTGCGCATGCAAACATGAACCAAAATGGCCACCCCCTTGTAAGTTTTCTGGATCCGCCACTGATTCTAACGGATGAGGACATTTTTTGGACATTTTGCTATGGGTTGTTGTCGGATTCTTGCATCGCGAATGATCGTACTCCGATAACCTCGATAAAGTCCGACGAAACCCTAAAAAAATCATTAAAAAAAAATTTTAAAAACTTGAAATATTCCACTTTTAGCAATTGCAATAATAAAATTGTATCTACTTCCGTTTTCATCACGTTCTCCAAAATGACCAAACTTGGCAAAGACGTTGCTTGTGCACGTTGTTTCACCACTTCGACAGGAACACGGACGAAACTAGCCATCTACACTCACCACAAATTAAAAAAATACAAATTAAAAAATTATTTCACACATATTTTTTACTATTATTCATATTTACCACTTCAGCCCACGACGAAGCCGCCATGTGATTTACAAAATCCGCCCTCCATCCCGTCCGAGTCTGGTGATGTTTAACGAATTCATACGTGAAGAAAAACACGGCAGCTAAAAAACAAAACCTAATAAACTAAATTTAAAAAATTAAATATTTTAATCCGATTTACAACTAGGCGTCGAGCCCAATAGCACAGCGGGCAAACCGGAATAAACACTGCGAAATCCGCCCGACTTAATAAACCCTTTATCCGTTTGGAATCGTGTGCTGATGGTGTCCAATGGAAAAAGAATCAAATCGGTGATCCCACCTGCAAATCCACCCGCCTAAAAAACACCAATATTAATACCAATAAAAACCTATCGATAATTTATTACAATAAAATCATTGTGGCAGGCTGGATGTAATATATTTTCCATTTACACCGATGAAAAAAAATCTGTTTATTGTTGCCAACATATTGCCTAGCAACCGAGTTATTAATTCAATAATAACAAACATCAAATAATAAATTCATTAATCAATTTTATTGAGTCAAAAATGCATCGAAAAATTCAATCTTCCCGCTCGCCAAGCCGCCATCTTGCTTTTTCACTGCCTACAGCCCGCTCGATACCTCCTTAGAATCGGTTCTGACGGCAATTGGAAAAACTCATTATCGCTTAAAAATCGATAAGCGATCGGTGATTTCTGTCGTAATTGGTGACAAAACTTAACTAATCTCGAATGCCAACGCATTCCCCGTTTCCTAACCGACGCGGCTTTGATTTGCTGCTCGATAAACAATCTCCGCGCATCGCTTACGTCATCAATGTGCTTCTTCAACGCATTCAACAAACCATCATCAACACAATCCGTTAATTCATCTTTATTATTTATCTTGATTTTCCTTTCCAGTCTTCTTTCCCTTCCTTTGGCCGCCAACAACGACCTTGTTAACTTTTTTAGTTTGTGTTGTAGCTGGGTTTGCGAGAGAAACCTGTTGTTGACATTCGCAGTGGCCGGCTCCTTCTTATTGGTCGTTTCTGTTAGCCGCAGAGTGCACTCATTACACATAGCGTGTGGTAGTTCGCATAGAAGCGCGCAATTGGTCAGCGGTGTGATTACGTCATTGTGGATGATAGTTGCGCATGGGATCCAGTTGGTTAGAGAATGTATTAGCGGAATAACGTCTTCCTTCGACCCATTTTGGGTGTTTTCAGTCCATAAAGCGTGATTTAGTGGTAAAACGATGCCGCATATTCTCACTTTGGTTGTACACGATTCGCCGATTAAATCAACGGCGATTGTCATTTTATATTTGGGAGAAAACAGACGTATCTCACAATTGCGTTCGTTTTGCATGAAATTTAAACTCCATCCGGGACATTGCGCGCAAATTGTTTGCAGAAAGCGGTAGAAAGTCAGGTCGATGGTATCTTGAGTGTTGGGAGTCGAAAGAACGGTTTGCTGGATACAAATTTCATTATTTTGTATCTCATCTTCATCCGCCTGATCTGTCTCGTGAGTTTGAATTTGGTCAACATCCGGGGTTGTTACAGTTTGTGACGTCACTTCAATGGCCACCATTGTTTTGTTTGTCTTTCTCGGAGTTAAATCGGGAGGATTTTGTTTTCTAAGTTTATCCGTGTTTAGTCTTTTTGGTTTGACAGTGTCCACCTGTAATAAAAAAATTAAAATTAGTAATTTTAAAATATTATTTTATTTTATTTTTTTAAATTTACGTTAGAACTGCTGGCGGGTATTGGATCCGGGTTAAGTTCCGTGGGTCCATTTGGATCTACGAAGTGTTGACTGCAGACGTAGTAATGTTTTTTGATGTCTTCCAGTTTGATATCGCGCCTGCATGCTGATATCCATTTTTTCGCGCGTGCAATGCTGATGGCATTCCTCGGTTTAGGAAACGGTATAAATCGAACCTTTTCCAAGCCTGGTTTTTTACTGTAGTTAGTGCAAGTCCCATATTTGCAGGTTTTACCGTAACTTTTTCTAGGTGCGGGTGTCATCGTAGTACACCGCCTGCTAGCCCGGACTCTATACTCCCATAATGCTTCGCGCAAATCGGCAACCAATCACAGCATCGTGTTGACGAATATGTTGTGTGATTTTAATAATTTGAATATATGGCTGCTGCTTAGTGCTTATAAACATAAAATGAATAAATAAAATCGCCAAAAAACTTTAATTTCTTATTTACAACTAAAAAACAAAACACGGAAGCTAAATAAATCGTTTCTGGGTGTTGATTTATGTTGTTTTTGCCAATTATTCGTTTAATTTACGCAATGAATTTATTATTACAAAATCTTTTATTTCAGTAATGTACAATTTAAGAATGAGCATTTTTATTCAACAGTAAATTCATGGGCTTTACTGGTTGTAAAATACTCTTTGATTTTTCATATGTGCCTAAAAATATTGCACCTCCAACCGAAATCCATATAACTCGGGGAATAATACCAGCAAACAATCTAAAAAAAAAAAAAAAAAAAAAATTCATTCATTTTATCAATGGTTCCAGAAAAACTTAACTCACCCTTTAAACCCTTTTTGGAACCAAATTTGCTGCATTACCTGGAGAACGTAACCTTTAGCAGAAGCACTCCCTTTCTAAAAGATAAAATTAATGAGAAAATGATTCATTTCCAAAACAAACTAAAATCTGTAATGAATTTCATTGATACAGGCGATTTTGTAATTTTGCAGTTTTAACAGTTTTGCACTTTTTCATTTGTCACGTGATATCAGTTCCACCAATCATGCGTATAATTACAAAAAAAGAAACGGTTGTTGTAAATTGCTGCCATTTCTAAATTATTCGGATATTCCCCGAAATTAATAATATTTATTGGTTTAGTTGATAATATTTGCAAATACTTTTTGAGTATTTTTCCCTTTACGCTTAAGTGCGGGAAAATACTCAAAAAAATTTGTTAATATTATCGATTAAACCGATAAATATTATTAATTTACAAGAATATTGGAATAATTTCAATTTAAATAACCAAAGCATTGCAAAAATGAATGTAAGCAGGTCTTTATTTCACTTCACCTCGGCCAACATAATTCTAGTTTTAGCTACGTCAAGTGGCGTCGTAACAGCCGCGGCAGTTCCACCTGAAATTTAGAATATAACAAACACCAATTTAACACTTATTAGCGCATTGTATTAAAATATTACCGGCTAAAGCACCACATATACTCGATTGCCACGGTTCAATCGTTCTATTTTGTTTCAGTGCCCATAATTTCTATTTTTTTTAAAAAACAAAACAATTTTTATAATATTTCCAAACCGTTCAAACAAACAAAAACTTGCTTTTAAATATTCCCAAATTGGAAATTGTACTAACGAGAAAGGAATCTGTAAAATTTAAAAAAAAAACAAAAAAAAAAACTTGAAAATTCAATACCTATACGATCCGATAAACTTATCAAACATTTTCTTTACTTCTCGAAGAACCGTGCTCCAATATCCGCGATACAAACCACCAACACCCTGAAAATACAATTAAATATATAAAATGTGTTTGAAAAATATAAAATAATTTTTTTTTTTTTTTTACTCTACTTCTGACTTCAAAACATTTTTATAAACGTTCCAACTCGTGATTCCTGAAGCTTGTGATCTCTGTTTAACCACTTCAACCGGTACCCGCACTAAACAAGCAACCTAAAATACAATTATTAGAATTTTAAACACAAAAGGTTTGACGCAACAGATTATAATCCATTTTTTTGTATTAAATTATTTCGGAATAATAACTCGTTCAAACTGCGCATAAATATTGCAAATGGCGCATAAACATTGCAAATGGCGCATAAACACTGCAAATGGCGTCCGATTTGATGATCTACCGCCTCAACAGTTCTACACGCGATATTTTTCAAACTACTACAGCGATCTAGAAAAACTATAGCTCGTTAGACTCGAATCATCGAGACAAATCGATCCGTGTATAGTATTTTAAAGTTTGATAAATAAAAATTAAAAAACGAACAATTTTACCGTTGCGCCGCCCTAGTGTCGATTTGGATCATCGAGTTAATTCCGCTTTGATTAAACTAAATAATAATCCTAGATCTCACGTCTTGCGTTATAATCTTAGGTTTTATATTAATGGATTATAATACAAATAAAATTGTAATCTGTTGTATAAAAATTGCTTTAAAAATAAATATTTTTTATTACGATTTCTCCTAGAGAAGCTGCCGTCATGTGCCATGTGACTTCCGGAGTTGCTAACGTCTGTTTCTGGCAGTGTTTTACGGTTTCATACGTCACGAAAAACAAAGCAGCTGGAAATGAGGGAATTTCACGACTTAATAATTTTTTAATTTGAAATTTAAAATTTTGAATTTTACCGCCAGGTGCTGAACCCAATGCAGCGACACTCAACCCGGAATAGATTCCCCTGTATCCGCCTGAATTCCAAAACCCTTTTGAGCTTTGTAAACGAGTTTTTATCGTATCCAAAGGAAACAAAACGACGTCGACTACAGTTCCCGCAACTGCACCAGACTGAAATTAAATAAATTTCAAATAAATACAATAAAAAAACAAATAAAAAGTGTCGAATCGCGATTTTTTTTTTTAACTCACTATGAGAGAAGCGGTGAAACTTAAGTTGTCTGATGCCATGAAAAACTCCACAAAAAACTTTTTCCTTTCAACAAGTTATATAAACATTTTATGGTCCCAAAAATTCGTTGCCGGCTTACTCCTCGTGAGCGCGGCCATTTTTGTTATTAGTTACAACAGCAGCCACGAGATGTCGAATTAGTTTAATTTAGCAAAATTGGTAAAAACGTTGAAAAAAGCATTTATTGATAATAAAAAATCTACATAAAGATGAAATTGATATTAAAAAAAAAAAAAAAAATCCAGTATATATTTAATTAAAAATAAAAATATATTGTATAGATGAATAGATCAACGTTCAAAAATACTTTTAATCAACGTCAAGCTTTCTTTATAGCGTTTTTCATTCTGCATTGCTGATTCCTTCCATCTATAAATTATAAATAAATAAATAAATAAATAAATAAATAAATAAATTTAAAAGTGAATTACACCACGCGTACTTTTGCCGGATGCTTTTCCACCTCGTCAGATGTTTATCCATTAAAATCTCACGATTTGGAAGCGTTTCTATTTCCTTTTTTGAACAAAAACAAAAAATAATTAATTAAATAATTGATTACTGTAAATCCTGTGGTTGTACGCGGACCTCATTTGAGCCTTTATTTAAGTGCGGGAGGGAAATTTAAAATTTGTCAGTAGTGCACGGGTGTCTATTATAATGCGGGGCGTTATAATAGAGACCCGCTTTCATTCATCTTGGTAATTCTTTGGTTATTTAAATTGAAATTATTCCAATATTCCTGGAAATTGATAATATTTATCGATTTAATTGATAATATTCGCACATTTTTTGAGTATTTCCCTACATTTTCAAAAGTAAAGGGAAATATTCAAAAAATATTTGCGAATATTATCAACTAAACCGATAAATATTATTAATTTAAGGGAATATTGGAATAATTTAAAGATGACAGCAATTTACAAGTTTCTCTAAACTGGTTTTAGTGCAAACACAACATACTGTATTCCTTCGAATAAGAGCCGCGGCTCTTAATCGAGGGCGGCTCTTATTACAAGTGTTGCAATTTTTGTGATTTTCTTGATTTTCCAGTTTATTTTCGCAATTTTCCAGTTTATTTTCGCGATTTTCCAGTTTATTTTCGCAATTTTCCAGTTTATTTTCGCGATTTTCCAGTTTATTTTTCCGATTTTCCAGTTTATTTTCGCGATTTTCCAGTTTAATTCCATGATTTCTCAGTTTTTTTCCGTAATTTTCCAGTTTTTTCCATAATTTTCCATATTTCCCCGTATTTTTCCATTTTTTTCCCCGTGTTTTTCCAGTTTTGTGAATAAAAACCTCGAATTGTAGCCGCCCTCGAATAACAGCAGCGGCTACTAATCGAAAGCGGCTCTTACATCAAACTGTCACTCTCAGCCACGACTACTATTCGAGGGCGGCTCTTATTCGAAGAAATACGATTAAATACTCGCCGTTAAGGCGCGAGGAACAATTTCATTTTGCTTATAGTGCACCCGCGTACAACCGGAAGATTTACAGTACTTAAAACTGTGTATAATCACATCGGGGAATTTGAACGGTTCCGTCGAAACGGGCGGAATTGGCGACGGTTTTCCCAAATCATTAATCGAGTCGGATTTAGGTGTCGGATTCGGGAGCTGGCGAATTATCTTCGTCTTTGGATCCTCCTTCCCGTCGTCCGTCATCTCCATCAAGCCGACTAAATCCGCGTCGGGAATTGGCGAATTCGGCTTAGGATTCATTCTCTGCGGTTGATTCTGCATCCAAGACCGACAAACTGGATACAATGGAACATCGTCGTTGAATTGTGCCAAATCCACACTCCGGTCGAACAATTTCATAACATATGTATCTAAAAAATATAAATGAAATTTCTTTTTTAGTATTTTAATTCGTTTAAACAGTACTAAAAACGAATTTTTTTTATCTAAAAACGAATTTTTTTATCTAAAACGAATTTTTTTATCTAAAAATAAAATTTTTGCTCTAAAAACAAATTTTTCAATTTAAAAACGAATTTTTTTAATCTAAAAACGAATTTTTTTAATCTAAAAACGAATTTTTTGATTTAAAAATGAATTTTTTGATCTAAAAACGAATTTTTTGTTCTAAAAACGAATTTTTTGATCTAAAAATGAAATTTTTGATCTAAAAACAAATTTTTTTTTATCTAAAAACGAATTTTTTGATCTAAAAACGAATTTTTTGATCTAAAAACGAATTTTTTTGATCTAAAAATAAAATTTTTAATCTAAAAACAAATTTTTTGATGTCATTTACGATGAAAACTGTTGGTTTCGTTTGCTCCCGGATCATCTTTTCGTCGTCTTTTCCGCGGTGGTTTACCCGGCGAACCTTTTTTCGGACTCGACGTCAAAAAATCGCTAAAAATTAATTAATCTGATTAATATTTTGTTTGGAATGTGTTTTTTACTTACGCAAGCACATCCTGCTCTAGTTTAATGTTATCTGGATCGATGAGATCACTAAGATTTTTTTTTTAAAACAAAAATACAAATTAAATTTTATATTTGTTGATTTTTCGTTGTATTTATGTTTACTTGTCTTCCGCTCTTGTTACGAGAGTTTGTAACATTCCATCGAGTTTACTTCTGGCGGATGTCACTTCAGACACGACAACCTTCTCTTGTTTGTTCTTCGATGACATTTTTGACGATTTTGAAGACATTTTAGCAGTTATTTCGAAAAATCTCTCCCGGGATCGAAAAACAAATTGAAAACAACGACACCCTGTGACAAATAGTCCAAACATAAATTCATATTCTAGTCCACTTTTGAACACAGAATCAACGTTATTACGTCATCACAACTTATGTGGAAATTGAATGAAATACTTCCGTTTGACGATTCTCCATTTCTATTTCCGGTTTTTGGGTGAGCCACGCTGCTTTTTAGTCCACCATCGTCTCTAAGAAGAGTATTTTAGGTATTTAAATCGTTTATAACTGCTGATATTGATTTTGGATGTTAATATGTGTTTTGTATTACTAATTTATTAGGAAAATGTCGGCATCTTTGCAATGGATGATCGTTCGTAACTGTTCCAGTTACATGGTGAAAAGGAGAAACATTGGAAAACCATTTTCAAAAGTAAAATTTCAAAAAATGTGAATTTTAATAATTAAAAAAATAATTAAATCATTTCTAGGGGCCAGGGAACCTGAAAAATCTCCACTCGTTTCATTACGACGGCCTCGTGCGCGATAGAGTGTTGGGAATCGAAGCGGCGCCTGATGGCAAAGGAATCGTCATGGTTAACAAAAAAATCTCGAGTACGAAATTTAAAATTTAAAAATAATTTTAAAAAACGTTGAAATTAATTTTAAAATTGGTTTTAGATGTGAACAAGCCGGTTAAGTCGCACGTGCGGACTGTTATGAAGCATGGACCGGGCAAAACTCTGCATTCCATTCGTCGTTTTGTTAAAGCGAACAAGTATCGCAGAGATTTGAAAATGGTGCGTTGAATGCGGCGTGTAGACATAGGTGGAAAATGTGTACGAGATTGCTGAATCTTTGGAATCTTAAAGGAGAAGTTGTGAAATCTCGTAAAATCTCACAAAGTCGCGAGAATTCATGAAATCTTGCAAGATTATAGTCAAATCTTGTGAAATTTCGTGAAAACTCATGAAATCTCACTAGATTAGAGTCAAATCTTGTGAAATCTCACAAAATTTAGCGAGAACTCATGAAATCTTGTTAAATCTCGTGGAATCTCACAAAATTTCAGTCAAATCTCGTGAAATCTTACGAAATTTCAGTCAAATCCGAGAGTCCCAAGTGGAATCTTACAGGATGCACGAGATTCCGTCCCTATGTCGAATCCCTCGGTTGAATCGACTTAAATATCTAAAAATATTAATAAATCTTTTTTCCCAGGCTGCCCTGCGCCGTGCAAGTGCGATTCTGAAGAGCCAGAAACCCGTTTTGATTAAAAAACGAAAATCCGCGTCGAGGAAAGCCGCCGAATAATTAAATTCCTCGTATTTTTCAACTTAAAAAGGAATTAAAAACCATTCGAATTGATTGAAGTTTCCACTTTTATTTAGCATTCTGAGATAACACATCGATGTGAGAGGGATTATACATTAGTAACGTTCGGATTTGAACGGGATTTTTCAAAAATTCCGTTGAAATCCGTGCGCCACGAGCGAGAAATTTGTGTTTCACATAATACTTAACACGGCAATATACTCTACATGACACAATACATAATTATTCAATAAATTATTTCTTAAGTTGCCACAATGCAGCATTAACGAGGCAAATATATATGAATATATAAATTCAAACAATTATATCGTACAAATATTTACATTAATCAATCAATAAATCTTAAATATATTTTTATATTTTTAAAAGAATGTAAAGGTGCGGTTTAACAATCCAGGGAAATGATTTCTCCGGGGTTAAAGAACCAAAGGAATGTTTAAATGTAGATAAACGAATGATTCAACTAACGTTCACTACCGAATTTAGAAGTTTAAAATGACGTTATAAGTCGGTTTTGCCGATATTTAGTTGCTTAATTCACGTAAGTTTTCGTTGAGGAAAGCTTCCGGGGCCAGAATGTGAGTTCCACCTAAAAACAACGTCAGAAAATAAATAAAAAAAAATTTTAAATAAGGGATTTCTCGCAACGGATTATAATTATATTTGTATTATAATCCAATAAAAAAAAAACCTAAGATTATAACGCAAGATGTGAGATTTTGGATTGTGTTTTAGTTTTACTCGATGGTTTAAATCAACACTAGGGCGGTGCAACAGTAAAATTGTTCGTTTTTTAATTTTTGTTTATCTAACTTTAAAGTACTATTTACGGATCGATTCGTCTCGATGATTCGAATCTAACGAGATATAGTTTTTCTAGATCGCTGTAGTAGTTTGAAAAATATCGCGTGTAGAAGTGTTGAGGCGGTAGATCGTCAAATCGGGCGCCATTTGCAATAATGTTTACTTTTTAAATTTACGGCGGTCTGGAAAGGTTTATTTTTTCTCGGGTTATAACTGAGGAGTTTAGCTAATCGCAAAAATCGCGTACTGGATTTTGAAATCCTGAAGATTTTAGGATTTCAGAAAGATTTCTCGAGATTTTAGGAGGATTTCTCAGGATTTTAGGAGGGATTTCTCAGGATTTTAGAAGGATTTCTCGAGATTTTAGGTGGATTTCTTAAAGATTTTGATTAATTTTATAGATTTTTCAAGATTTCTTAAAGATTTTGATTAATTTTATCGATTTTTCAAGATTTCTTAAAGATTTTGATTAATTTTATAGATTTTTCAAGATTTCTTAAAGATTTTGATTAATTTTATAGATTTTTCAAGATTTCTAAAATTTCTTGAATTTCGGAGATTAGCTAAACATTTGAGGGATTTGCTGTGGATTTGAGGGATTTGCTGTGGATTTGAGAGATTTGCTGTGGATTTGAGGGTTTGCTGTGGATTTAATTGATTTGCTGTGGATTTGAAGATTTGAGGGATTTGCTGTAGGATTTGAGAGATTTGCTGTGGATTTGAGAAATTTGCTGTAGATTTAAAGATTTCAGGGATTTTCTGTGGATTTGAAGATTTCAGAGATTTGCTGTGGATTTGAAGATTTCAGAAATTTTGCTTGATTTTGCTACAAATTTTGCAACAATACAAACGATTTCATAAATTGCTAGAAGATTTCTAAAATTTCCAGCATTTCTTGAATTTCTAGAATTCTAAAATCCAAAATCTTAACCCGGACGAGATTTCCAGCATAAACTACCCCATCGGTTATAACCCACAATTTTAACCAATGCACACACACACACGCACTTCGTACGACTAATTATTCCGAAATAATTTAACCTAAAAAATGGATTATAATCTATTGCGTCAAACCCCTCTAATATTACCACGTACCAACGATAACTTCCCAATTTTTGTAAGCTTGGGTCACTTCATAAGCACATCTCATTTCGGAATACGACATACCACCCACGATGAATACAATAAGACGCGGTACGTTTTTAATGTTGGATTGCCCTTTATCCTTATGCCATTGGCCATAGCGAGCACTGAAATGAGAAAAATGTGGTTAAGATTTGGATGAATTTGGTTGTAGGATTTAAAAGGATTTAAAAAATTCGACCTAGATGTTGCAGATCGAGCCATTCCAGCGCCCGCAGCTCGTCCATGAACCACTGGGAATTGCTTGGGATCCAATTTATCATCGATGCAGTCCTCCATGATGTCCTTGATGATGGGAGTCCAACGTGACATTTGGTATTTTTGTTCCTCAGCTCGTTCCTTGCGGTTAATTTGGGGTATCTTTCGTCGGTTGCCACCCTGAATTTGAATTTAAAAATTTAGTAAAGAAATTAAAGAAATTGAATAATAGTTTTAGAATTACAGTTGCTTAAAACTCGACGTAAATAAGACATTTTTCGTCTTATGTACGTAAAACTCGACGTAAATAAAACATTTTTCAGCATATTTATGTAAAACTAAACGTAAATAAAACATTTTTCACCGTTTCTACGTAAAACTAAACGTAAATAAAACATTTTTCATCATATTTACGTAAAACTGAACGTAAATAAGACATTTTTTATCGTATTTACGTAAAACAATGTAAATAAAACATTTTTCATCATATTTACGTAAAACTGACCGTAAATAAAACATTTTTCGTCAAATCTACGTAAAACTGAACGTAAATAAAACATTTTTCATCATATTTACGTAAAACTGAACGTAAATAAAACATTTTTCATCATATTTACGTAAAACTAAACGTAAATCACATTTTTCGTCAATTCTACGTAAAACTGAACGTAAATAAAACATTTTTCATCATATTTACGTAACACTGAACGTAAATAAGACATTTTTTATCGTATTTACGTAAAACAATGTAAATAAAACATTTTTCATCATATTTACGTAAAACTAAACGTAAATAAGATTTTTCATTATATTTACGTAAAACGAAACGTAAATAAGACTTTTTTATTATCGTATTTACGTAAAACAATGTAAATAAAACATTTTTCATCATATTTACGTAAATAATAATTTTTTTCTCGTGTATTTACGTAAAACTGAACATAAATAAAACATTTTTCATCATATTTATGTAAAACTAAACGTAAATAAGACATTTTTCATCATATTTACGTAAAACTGAACGTAAATAAGATTTTTCATTATATTTACGTAAAACGAAACGTAAATAAGACTTTTTTATTATCGTATTTACGTAAAACAATGTAAATAAAACATTTTTCATCATATTTACGTAAAACTAAACGTAAATACAAAAATTTTCATCGTATTTACGTAAAACTAAAAGTAAATAAAAAATTTTCATCATATTTACGTAAAACGCAACGTAATTATGATTAATTACGTGTTATTTACATTAATTCTACACCTTCTTCCCCTCAAAATAAAAACCCTCGCACTTATAAGTAAAAAAAAATAAGTTGTATAAATATTTGCTTTACATCAGTGACTACATTGAGGCCAAGGTGAGCCATGTTTGTGATAATGCATTTATCGGCGGGTGGGATTTGGGCATGTTGGATTAATTTCATAAGGTTTTCGTCCGAAATGCCGTTCTTCGTGATAATATAGAGTAGAATGATTCGAATTTTATCGTAGGTGCCAACAGTCTGATCCAGCAAAATATGCACGATATTACGCATATGGTCTTTAATCTTCTCGCCTTCTGCGTCCGTACCCATAGCCAGATCCTAAAAAACAAAAATTAAAATTAAAAAAAAACAACAAAAAAATTTTAATTAAAAAAAATTTTCTTACCTGCTCCACTTTACACAACTTATCGATATTTCCCTTGTAAGGTTTCAAGCAGTCCTCAGCCAAGTGCAAATGAGTGGAATATTTGCTCAATTCTTTCTGGTACTGTGGCATTTTTTTGATCATCTGAGACAAGTCACGCATCGAAGCTTTATCTCCAGTATTCATACGTTTACTTTCGATAAATTTCTTTAATTGCTTCGTCACTGACCTGAAAAATCAAACAAAATCGATAGAATCAATTAATCAACGAGTAAATTTGGGTTTAGCTACGTACGTAGACACAACAGCAATGTGTTGATGGCGCAACTCGACCCATAAATCATCGTTGTCATCAAGTAGCACTTCTTTCTCGCGGACATCTTGTCCACTCGCAGATTCGTACCTGTTAAAATTTGTTAAAATTTGTTAAAATTTAAAATTAAAATTATTTAAAATTATTTTTTTTTTTTGTTTTTGTTGTAAATTTAATAATATTTACATGTAAACGTCGTTCACTATAGGTAATAAGTCGTAGGCCATAGCTTGGAATGTCAGTTCATGAAGAAGTGGAGAGACGCAATCAAAGCCACGATCCAAAATTAATAATTGTGATCTTGCTTTCTCTGGTCCCTAGTTCAATTTCAAATACAAAATATCATTATATATTTAATTTGGCAAGCGCTAATTCCAGAGAATTTCTCTGGAAATAACCACATGTTATTTCCAGAGAATTTCTCTGGATTTAACCAT
>JAQFXT010002012.1:0-14047 GCA_034683725.1 Strigamia crassipes
CAATTTTCAGACAAAAATCAAATCTGTTACATTATATTATTCAGTCTAAAACCTCAAAATTAAATTCTCCAAACCAAAACTCGAATAAAAAAACAATAACATTGTTTTTTTATTACCTCGTAGAACTTGTTCATTCGTAATCATTTGCTCCTCTTGCGGAATCATAGACATAAGTCGTGAAATATCATCAGCTAACATTTTATCAATATTGTCTAATAAACGTTGCTTAAGCGGGTGGAATTTCGTAAAATCATGATGAATTAATAATTCCTAGAAAAAATAACGAAAAAAATTAATTTAATTCTTCCAAATTGACCAAAATTGCAAAATAAAATTTTATTTTAAAAACAACCTGCATCCGCTTCATGTCAGGGAAATCACCAGGGGAAATCGAATGCTCACGTTGCAGTGACGTGTAAATATCGCCCAATTTATTGATTAATTCCTTCTTTTTACTATCTTTCCCGAACATCGACGGCATTTCTTTCCGTAATGCATTCATTATGTACGCGTGGACCTAAAAAGTAACGAACAAAAAAAATTAAAATAAATAAACTCAATAACCACTTTAGTTAAATTAAATTCCAGTTCAACAACACTTTCATTCATAAAAAAATTTAAAGTGGGTTCACTGACCAAAACCCCTTCACTTTAAACGCATTTATTTTTTCCTATGGGCGCCAACGCCGCCATTACGTAAAAAAAATCAAAAAAATCAAAAAAAATTGCATCCGATTGAGAATTGGGATTGAGTCATTTATCTGCACTTGTCCACCGAATCAGATACAGACAAACTAAATACTAATCGTTTGGGCAAGAGCCAGATAAAATTCAAGGTTTAAAGTATCACAGAAAAAGATCCACAAAAACCTAATGACTCAGCGATTCCTTTCACTAATGACGTCATTTAATATCTTTATCATTCCACCTAAACGATAATTCATTACGTCATCCAAAACAAGTTCATTTCGGAACAAGGTCGCCATTATTATTATTATTAAAAACAAAATAAAAACAAAACATTATATAAAATATTTAAAAATAGATCAAAATGACCTAAATCACATGACTAAATGACTCAACCGGAGTGCAATTATCAACATTTCACACCTGTTTTGATACAAAAATGGGTCAAGCTCCAAAACGTGTGTCTATTTATCAAAAACCACTCAATCGATTAAAAAACTAGAATGTTCCAACACAAAACTCCCAATCTTTAAAACAGATAACAAACAGATAACTATTGTTCAAGCAGATAGAAGATATTATCAAAAAAATAGAAATTAAATTCCTAAAGAATTTCCTGCTGTTTATTCGATTATAGTTCCCACTTTTCCTCTTTTAATTTCTGAAAGAAAAATAAAACGAAACCGAAACTCGAATAAAAATGTCGCTTTCTCACCTTCGCCAATCTCGCTCTTTTAATCAAATCATTAAGTTTCCTCAACGCAGCATTCCTCGGCAACGACTGAATATCATTAAACAAATCCATCTCTTCAGCCTCGAATAATTTCCTATTCATATCGTGACACAACGGCTGGTCCCAGAAGGATCCTATGTAAACCCGCGCCACTTCCGGCGTGTTCAACACCTTCCCGAGCGACCACATGAGTGCGCCGTAGACCCTCATGAGTTGCTGATGATCAATCATGTCCGCCTTGTTCAAAATGATCCGAATCTTGTCATCATGGCCGCGCAACGCTTCGATACTCCTCCGAAACTCGTCCGAAATGTCCAATTTATGCGCATCAAACAGCAAGATGATTCTATCGACCCTTTCGGCGAACCATTCGAGGACCCCGGTGAAGTCGTAGCCCCGATCGACGCGTTGTTTCTCTCCGGAAAGGATGCCGGGGGTGTCGACGATCGTGATGCTCTGCAGGACGGGCGAGTTGACGAGGGAGCATTGGAATCGGTTGAGGAACGCGTTGCCGAATTTGGCGAGCGGTCGGAATTGGCGTTTGGGGTCGACGACGAGCGCGTTGCCGGGGATGACGCCTTCTTGTTCGCCGCCCATCACCGTGATGAAGCGATCGGTCGTGGGTTCCGGACCGATCCGGATGCCGGGGAACTCGCGTTCGAGGAGGTAGCGGATGAATGTGGTTTTGCCGGTCGAGTATTGGCCGACGAGGAGGATCATGGGTTTGGCGTCGAAGTCGGGGTCGTCGAGTTGCGGGGAGTGGAATTCGTGGAAGTTGTGGTATTCTTCGAGTGGGAGTAGTTTGGATTTGTACACCTTTTTCAGACCTTCTGCCACGTTGGCGTACACTTCGGGGGTCTTCTTGCGGCTCTCGTCTTTGTTCAGCCAGCTAAACATGTTGCGGGTTTGGTGCGGGTTTTTTTTGACGCTGAAAGAGGAGGGTTTGGTTGGTTATTAAGAGGTTTTTGAGGTGATTTTGGGTTGAACTCACGATACAACTTCGGTAGGTGTCGACAGATTATTTCATGACGTCGTCAAATGTGGATGCGGTGGCGCTCTGGTGGGAGATTTGGGATTTAGAGAAATTAGAAAAATTCGAGAATGGAAATTTTGTTTTAAATAAATAAATAAATTCAGAATAAATTATTTGGGGTAAATAAATTAATGGAGATTTATTTTTATTAAGTAGAATGAAGTTTGTGGTTAATAAATTAGTGGTATTGGAATTCGTTTTGAGTGTGATTTAAAAACGTAAATTGTGAATAAATTATTTAATGATGGGAATCAAAAATACTGGATATTTTTTTATATATTAGAATTTTTGTTCTATTTTGTTTTATTTTATTTTTATTTATTTTTTATTTGTTTATTTTAAGGGGTTGGAAATCTCGTACAGGCTGTAAGATTTTAGATTTCAAAATCCCTGAAATCCCTGAAATTCTAGAAAACCTGGAAACTTTAGGAATCTTAGAAATCCATGACATTTTATTGTTGCAAAGTCAAGCAAAATCTTTCAAGAATTCCACAAAAAATCTTCAAATTCACAGCAAATCCCAGAAATCGTTAGCAAATGTTTGGAATCTTGCAAATCTCTGAAATCCATGAAATCCATAAAATTCTCGAAATTTTACAAGTTAGAAATTGTGGAAATTCTGGAAGTCTATAAAATCGATCAAAATGATAAGGAAATCATCCTGAAATCCTGAGAAATCCTCCTGAAATCCTGAGAAATCCTCCTGAAATCCTGAAAAATCATCCTTAAATCCTCCTAAAATCCTCCTGAAATTCTAAAAAATCCTCCTAAAATCTCGAACCTAAAATCGTGACAAATCCTCCTAAAATCTTCAAGATCCTAAAACCGTCAAGATTTCAACAAGATTTTAAAATCTCGTACGCCATTTTAGCGATTTATCCTTTGAATAGCTCTAAACATTTCACGATTTCCCCACTAGACACCAGCACCAACCTAACTCTCGAATTTAATCTAACCGGAATGATGTCATATGTTTTGGTTAAATTGGTTGGTGCATGTTGTCCTTTCCACGAAACCAACCTTTAATCCCTAACCAAACATCCATATCTATCAATCGACGACCACACACTCACCAACCCAACCACTAACCAGTAAGTAACCCCCAAAAACCCCAACCGAACGACGACGTATCCAAAAACCAAACAAACCGATCAGCTGTGCCAATCTAGGTTACGTCCGACTTCCTTTGTCACGAGTTACAAAAACCCCATCTTGAGCCCCGAAACGTCAACTTTTCAAATTTTCAACCAAACTAATTAATTTTTCCTTCCAAAACAGGTGATTAACAACAAAAAAAAGCCGAAAAAGCCTAAAAAAAAAAAAAATGGGCCGAATATTTCTGGATCACCTTGGCGGAAGTCGCTTGTTTTCGTGCGCCAGTTGTGACACGATTTTGACGAACAGAGCCGAACTAATCAGCACACGTTTCACCGGTGCCACTGGTCGTGCCTTTCTCTTCAACCGAGTTGTCAACTTGAATTACAGCGAAGTCCAGGACCGAGTGATGCTGACGGGCCGACACATGGTCCGCGACGTGTCGTGCAAGAATTGCGACTCCAAACTCGGCTGGGTCTACGAATTCGCCACGGAAGAGACGCAGCGGTATAAGGAAGGACGAGTGATCCTGGAACGAGCGCTGGTCACCGAGAGCGACGGCATCGAGGAACACATGGGCGATGATTGACAGATTGTTTTCGAGAACGTGAAGAAAATGCGTTGCTGTTTGTGTTTTCGTAATGAATGTCGTGTGAGCCAGTTTGGGGTCCGATTAATTTAAGCCTATTTTAGTTGATTTAAGGTTTTTTTCGTCGAGTTGTGTCAAATTTGGGCCTAAAACGAGTTGTTTTTGTATATTACTCAGGAAATTGGGCTTATTTTGCTGGTTTTTTCATGTTTTTTTTAGTTTTTCATGTTTTTTTTTAGTTTTTTCTGTTTATTTTGTTTTAATATTTAATTATTCGATGGATTGTAATAAATGGAAGTGTTATATTGAATTTTTTTTATTATTTATTTTTATTTTTATATTTTTATTTTTACATAACAAGTCACAATTTGATACTATCATATCGCCTTGTTAGGATGGAATATCACGTACTTTTGAGTGAAATATTAGAGTATTTCTGCGCTATTAAGTGCATGCGGTAATGCGGTAAACCTACAGTTAACCTACAGTTTTGGAATACTAAGATTAATTCTTCGTTTTTAAAGTTTAATAAAATAATGTTTTAAGTCGTGGTTTTTTTTTTTTCACTTGTTATCATTCAATGTTTATATATATTCGTATTTTTTTTTATTATTTATTCGTGTTTAAATGGGTTTTCTGAGGCTGGGGAGTGCGGAAATACGAATTGTTTGTACTCCAATTGGATTTTTCTCCATCAGTAGATCGGCTCCGTGTGTCACACTGCATTTTATCTCGAATAATAATTAAGTATTCAGATTATTAGGGGGTTTTACGCAACAGATTATAATCCATTTTTTAGGTTAAATTATTTCTTTTGAAACTGCACATGATGTTAAAATCATGGCGTAGATTTTTGCAAATGGCGCCCGATTTGATGATCTTCCACTTCATCTGTTCTACACGCGATATTTTTCAAACTATTACAGCAATTTAGATAAACTATAGCTCGTTAGATTCGAGTCATCGAGACGAATCGATCAGTGTATAGTATTTTAAATTTTGGTAAACGGATATTGAAAAACGAAATATTTTACTGTTGTGCCGCCCTAGTGTTGATTTGAACCATCGAGTTAATTCTGTTTTGATTAAACTAAAACATAATCTAAGATCTCGCATCCTGCGTTATAATCTTAGGTTTTATGTTAATGATTTATAATATAAAATAAAATTATAATCTGTTGCGTGAAAACACCTTAATATTTTGATTTTTTTATTGCGAATTTATTTTTGTAGTTGAACAATCACCCAAAGTAGAAACAAGAGAAATGAATACGATTTTTTTTGTGCATTTGTTGATGTATAAGAATTATTCCAATAAATTTTAAATAAAAATAAAAATCGTATTATATCACAAATTATTCTAAATAAATAAACAAAAAAAAATTTATAATAAAATTTATTTATATTACAGTATTCGTTCCTGTTTATTGCAAAAATGAAATAAAAACAAAAAAAATAAAAATCTAATCCGACATAAATTGTGACCGTCGTCCGTTCACCAGCAGATGGCGCTGCAGCCACCGGAAGTGTCCGGTGCAGAAAGACATGAGCACCGGAAGTCGACCCGTACAATAAGAGACAGTGGACGAGGAGTCCGACGTGTGTCGCCATGGAGAACGGTCGCAGCACCGATCTTTCCTCGATTACGAACGATATGTATTCAAAAAGTATTTGCGAATATTATCAACTAAACCAATAATTTTATTAATTTAGGAGAATATTGGAATAATTTTAAGATGGCAGCAATTTATACTTTCTAAAAATTAATTTTAGTGCAAATCCAATATAAATATCAATGTCTACAGACCATTAATGCGTAAATCTCTAATAGAGCATAAGCAAAAATTCGATCGTGTCTATAGTGCATCCACGAACAACCAGAGGATTTACAGTATATCACAAATTATTCTAAATAAACAAAACAAAAAAACCAAATTTATAATAAAATTTATTTATTTTATTGCTATTATAGTGTTCGTTCCTGTTTATTGCAAAAAAAAAAGAATTAAAAACCAAAAAAAAAAAAAAAATCAAAATCTATCCTGAGATAAATGACCATTAAATGGCCAATAAGAATGTAAATAAAAACGTACAAAAAAAAAAAGACAAAATGGCACTAATATAATAAACAAGACATTTTAAATCTTAAGTAGAAACAAATCATCAAAATCATCATTTACATAAAAAATGAAGAAAAAAAAACAAAACTATCACAGCAAAACAACCAACTACTAATGTCAAATGTGCACACAAACACAAGATAAATAAACTTTACAAAAGAACTGAAAATCGAATAAAATATATATACACAAAACGATACATTTGGCAGCCTAAAGCGAACTAAATATCTCATTTACATCCGAAAAAAAAAATCAAAAAAAAAAAAAATCAAAAATTATCCAAAAAAAAAATCAAAATGGAGGCAAATTCGGTGTCCAAACGACGAAAGGAAATCCTCAAATCGGTTTAGTCTTTTCTTGAAACTTGCCCACTAAATGCTTGACCCATCCCTTCATGGACGTCTGATTGGCCGCTTGCTGCGACTGTTCCAGCGCCAACTCCACTACAGTGTTGATCGTCGACGTCGAGTGCTGCGAGCTCGTCTCGCTCTCGTCCGCGTCCTTGTGACCCCCCGACTGCTGCCACAGCTCGAGGTCCTTCCGCCTCTGCTGGATGGACTTCATCCCGTGCACGCTGAACCCCCCGTCGTCCTTCTGGTACCTCGAACACTCCTCCAAGTGCTTCAGTTTCTCCCTGATGGCGAATCCGCGCACTTTGTGCCTGTGCGCGACCGACTCGCGCGCCTCCAACTCCGGCGTCGTGGCGGCGCTCTGGCTCCGTTTATCGTACGATTTCGGTTTCCGGGGTTTAATCGGGGGCATCTTGTCGATCAAAATGAAGTTGTCCGAGCCCTCCTCGGGGTCGCTGTAGATGGCCGAGTCGCGAAACAAGTCGTTGCCGAGCAGCCCCTCGATCGCCTCGAACGAACGCTCGTAGTAGCTGTCCGCGGACCCGTCACTGTCCGAATTGTCGTTCCGCACGTCGGCCAACACGAGGTTGTTGGTCGACTCGCACGGCGTGGCCGTCGTGTCGAGGGAGCCGCCAAACCCCGACGTCTTGTCGCCGTCGCTCGACGACGTCACGTTCGACGACTCCGACAACACGCTGTCGGGCCGCAGATCGTCCGACTTCCTCGTTGTCCCGTGTCGCTGGCGTTGCCTGGGCACGTTTGGCACGCTGTACTCGCTCGCGTCGATCGGACTGGCCATCCGGGCCCCGATCGCGGGGCTCCCCTGGCGGTAAAACGGCAAACACATGCCGTTGCGCGACCCGTACGCGCACACGGCGCTGTCCGACTTGCTTCGCGTGCCCCGCGTGCCCCGCACGACGTTCTGTTTCATCACTTTCGAGTAGACTTTGGCCACGGAGCACATGAGGCGCCTCGAAACGCGCTCCTTGTCGCGGCCCCGGCTCGAGCACACCTCCTCCGCGTCCGAATTGACGTTCGAGCACGACCCGGTCTCCGAACTGACGCTCGTGCTGCTGCGCAGGTGGATCAGGCGCGAGCTCACGTTGGCCAGGACGCTGCGCAGCGACGAGCGGCTCAGCGTCGGCCGGTAGATCCGATGTTCCGGGTGCACGGCGGCGTTGCTGATGTCCTCCAGACTCGCCCCGGGGGTGCTGGCGCACTCGGTCGTGTTGCCCTCTTCGCACACTGGGAAGCGGGCGGTGCTCCGACCACTCTGCCCGCTCGACTGCGACGAGCGTCGGATGTATTTCTCCAAGTCGGCCATGTCCAAGTGCGACTGCGACTGCGCGGGTCGCTCGGACGCGATCGTGTAAGGGCGTTGCATCAATCGGGCGTTCTCCAGCTCGGTCATGGACGAGTTCATGGACGAGTTCATGGACGCGGATCCTTGGGAGATCCACAGGTCTTCGGCGAGCGCGGGGAAACTGCGCGGCAACGAGTCCGATTTCTTCACGTCGTTCGGACTTGGGGGCAGCGTCGGAGTCGTGTTTAGGTTGAGCCGGGTCGGGCGCGGGATCCGGAGCGATCTGCGCACGCATTTCGGCGTCTGTTCGTCGGACGCGAGGCCGCTCGATTGGTGGTTGAAGGACTGCGCGCGACGGAGAGAGTTTTTGCTTTTCGGTTTCGGTTTTGGTTTCGGGTCGATCAGACTCTCGTCGGACGTGGCGGTCTCGTTCTCGAGGTTCAGCCAGTTCATGTTGGACCACACGTTGCCCACGTTCATGTAGGGCGAGTTGTTGACGTTGCGCGGCGTGGGAGCGTCGTACGGCGAATTATCGGACTTGTTCGTGAAGAAGAACGTGACGTAATCCGACGTCGGGTCGCCCTCGTCGTCGGTGCGCACAAATCCGTTCGTGGGACGCGGTTTGCGTTCGACCGAGTGATCCTCGTTCTCGGTGTCGGTGGTTTCGTCGCCGGGCTTGCGCCTACCGGCGTCCGGACGAAGAAACGCCTCGATCACGGCTAAGGCGTTCAGGTAGTTGCCGTTCTCCTTCTTGAGGTTGCACGTGGGGCTGTTTTGAAGCGATAGATCGTGCGTTGTCGGTTTCTCTTTGACGGGGCTGAAGGTAAGCGATTCTTTGCTGGATAGGACGTCGCCGGGTTCCGATTTTCGGCGCCAGTTTTTGAATAATTTATCCTGAGAACAGAAATTGAGATTTAGGTTGAGCGTTGAGTTAAATTTGTTTGGTGAGTGAAATTACTTTAGTTCGTTTTTTCTCCGCTCGGGGACTCGTGATTATTACATCAGGTGGGAGTCTTATGCTGCGGAGATCGATGCTGCCTTCGTGGCTGCTGCTCCTGCTTCTGGGATTGGTTGGTTCGCCGATTGGAGACTGTTTGGATGATTGAATTCAAAGATTAGACTAAGTTGTATTTTTTTTTATTTTTTATTTTTTATTTTTTTTTTTACGTTTGGGCTTTCCAAGTCGGTTTTCTTTGATCCTGGAAATATGTTTTATAATTAATAAATTTGTTTGTTACGTAAAATTAATTGTTTTGTACCTTTTCGCATTCGCAGAGCTCTATTAAGGCCACTTTCTGTAATAAATGTTTATTTTAGTTTTATTTTTCGGGAAATTGTAAGAAAATTGCAATATTTAAAAATTATTTTCAATTTTTCAACAAAATTTTCAATTTTTTGATCGATTTTTCACTTTTTTGTCGAATTTTTCAATTTATTTGTCGAATTTTTCAATTCGACAATTTGTCAAATTTTTCAATTTATTGTCAAATTTTTCAATTTATTTGTCAAATTTTTCAATTTATTGTCAAATTTTTCAATTTATTTGTCAAATTTTTCAATTTATTTGTCAAATTTTTCAATTTATTGTCAAATTTTTCAATTTATTTGTCGAAATATTCGATTTTTCGATAAAATTAAAAATTTTAATTCAATTTTTACCAGATTTTCTTCTGCCTCTCTCTTGTTTCCGTTTTTCCAGATACTCTGGTGCCGAGTGTTGACGTTTCGTATTATTACTTTTTTCGACAAGAAGTTCATCTAAATAACCAAAAAAAAAAAAAAAAAAAAAAAAAATTTGTATCATATAAATTCTTTAGCCCTCGTAAACTATTTTTAGTCACCTTCCGGTCTATTTTGTCCAAGTTGCATGACAAGCTGCCTGGCATGATATGGAATGACAGCGTGATAATTCTCTAAAATTACCCTTTTCAATTGCAACGTCCATTCACGCTTCTGCTCCAAACTGCGAGATTGTAACGTGTATTGAATTCGAGGATTGTCAAATGGAATCACGTGAAAGCAAAGAGGTTCCCCGGGAATACTTTCGATCAGCATTAAATTAGAACACTAAAAATAAAAAATAAAAAAATTATTTTAAAATAAAAATTAATAATAAAAATATATAAATGTGTACCATTATATGAGTTTTATAGGTTAAATAACCGCCTTCCTTCTTTTTGGCAACGAGTAACATTTTATCAAATAAAAATACATGACGAATAGCTTTGGCTCCGTAAATGCGAAACATTCCTTCAGCAACTAACTCTCCAAATGTAGTTAAATCGGCACCCTAAAATAGTAAATAAATAAATAAATTAATAAATAAGTAATGACACTAATACGCACAAAATACAACTTATTTTTTTTTAAACCCGGGCTTAGTGTTTACCGAATAAAATCTAAATGGTGAGGGGGGCTCTCAAAAATCCAACATTCACCACTTGCAAAACATAGTAATCCAATTAAGTTTCCTGCTGGATTTTCCAATTACGATCAGTTTATTGTGAATTTGAGTTGAGATTCAGGTTTGTGGTAAATTTATAAGAGATTTATTGGATTTCGGGAATTTTCTGGTTGTTGTTATTGGGTTTCTGGTTTTATTGGCTTTCTGGTCGATTTATTGGATTTAGTAGGGATTTCTGGCAAGTTTTCTAGTGAGTTTATTGGATTTGAGGAATTTCTGATAGATTTATTAGATGTATAAAGAATTTCTAGTGGATTTATTGAATTTCGAAAAAATTTCTAGTGGGATTTATTAAATTTCTAAGAAATTTCTAGTGAGATTTATTAAATTTCTAAAAAATTTATTGAATTTCTGGTAGATTTAAATTTCGAAGAAATTTCTAGTGGAATTTATTAAATTTCTAAAAAATTTATTGAATTTCTGGTGGATTTAAATTTCGAAGAAATTTCTAGTGGGATTTATTAAATTTCTAAAAAATTTATTGAATTTCTGGTGGATTTTTTAAATTTCTAAGAGATTTCATGTGAATTTATTGAATTTCTGGTGGATTTAAATTTCGAAGAAATTTCTAGTGGGATTTATTAAATTTCTAAAAAAATTATTGAATTTCTGGTGAATTTATTAAATTTCTGGTGGATTTAAATTTCGAAGAAATTTCTAGTGGGATTTATTAAATTTCTAAAAAATTTATTGAATTTCTGGTGGATTTATTGAATTTCTAAGAGATTTCATGTGAATTTATTGAATTTCTAAGAGATTTCATGTGAATTTATTGAATTTCTAAGAGATTTCATGTGAATTTATTGAATTTCTAAGAGATTTCATGTAAATTTTTTGAAATTCTAAAAGATTTCATGTGAATTTATTGAATTTCTAAGAGATTTCATGTGAATTTTTTGAATTTCTAAAAGATTTCATGTGAATTTATTAAATTTCTAAGAGATTTCATGTAAATTTATTGAATTTCTAAAAGATACCATGTAAATTTATTGAATTTCTAAGAAATTTCAGGTGAATTTATTGAATTTCTAGTAGATTTATGCAGGTTTTATCCTCACCTCCCATCCAAACAACAGAGACTGTATTTCTTGAACTCGCACAGCATGTTCGTGCTTTCTCTTCATATCATTGATATGATGTGCCATTCCCGTCATGGACGCCAAAGCATTCACTATAACATCATAACCCACTTGCGACGAATCATAATGCTTCACTATATTCTACCAAAAAAAAAAAATAAAAAAAAAAAAAAAAAAAAAAATAAACCAAAAAAAAAAAAAAAAAAAAAAAAAAACCATTGCAACCAAACCTGCAGTAATAAATGGTATTTGAGTATCCTTTGTACCGGTTTGAGCAGGAAAGATCCCAAAGGAAGTGTGTGGCCTAAAGCAGCTTGTCGTTCCTGCAAAACAATCCAATTAATCTTCAACAATTTACCTCAAATTCAGTCAGGCAATTTCAAAATTAAATTAAAACTTTTTTTTACTCTTCAATTTAAAGTGACTAAATAAATAAGTGAAAAACTCTTACCCTGAACACTTCAGCAGTTTCTTTCTTCCTCATTAAATCAGTCAGAACAGAAACAGTCCTAAATAGAAATAAGTATAGACATAAATTTCTTTCGCGCTTCCGTTTAGTTTTGGTGAAGTTTTTTAATAAAAGTTAACGTAGGTTTTATGGTTGTGATCTGCTGATGGACAGTGGGGTCAAAAACTTGCGTTATGGATTTGTAATTTGAATTGTTATTACAATTTGTAGTTTTCAGTCGAAATTTACTGACTTGTAACGTTATATGGGGTATCTAATTGACCAAATTTCACTTGACACCAGGGGTCGGGCCAGAGTATGGGGCCATGAACAGCTCTATGAGCAACCGAAATGTTATTTTAAGGCCCAAAAGTTAATTCTTTTCAACCTAAAGTTTACTTTTTAGACCAAAAATTTACTTTTTAGACTAAAAATTTACTTTTTAGACCAAAAAAGTTAACTTTTTAGACCAAAAGTTAACTTTTTGGACTAAAAGATCGCATTTTGGATCAAAAGTTTACTTTTTAGACCATATATTCATTTTTTTAAACCAAAAATTCCATTTTTAGACCAAAAATTCAATTTTTAGACCAAAAATTCAATTTTCAGACCAAAAATTCCATTTTAAGACCAAAAATTCCATTTTTAGACCAAAAATTCCATTTTTAGACCAAAAATTCCATTTTTAGACCAAAAATTCAATTTTTAAACCAAAAATTCCATTTTTAGACCAAAAATTCCATTTTTAGACCAAAAATTCCATTTTTAACCAAAAATTCCATTTTTAGACCAAAAATTCCATTTTTAGACCATAAATGCACTTTTTTAGACCAAAAATTTCGCGTTTTAGACCAAAAATTTCACACTTTAGACCATAAATGCACTTTTTAGACCAAAAATTCACTTTTTGAACCCTAAATTCACATTACTAAAATAAAATTTACTGTTTGGACCAAATAGTTTATTTTGGGCCAAAACAATCTTTTTTTTTGCCCAAAACGTTCAATTTTTGATTAAAAACATTCAATTTCAGTGCGCTTCAATTTCAGAGGCAAAAACCCAACAATTTTACTATTTTAAACACACTAACCTTGGGTAATTAGTACAATAATGTGTATAAATAGAAAATCCTTCATTATGTTGTACAAAACACTGCGCAATCTGCACTGGATCCAAGCCACACGTCTCCAATTCACCTAATAAACCCCTAAAAAAATTAAAATCAAAATCAAAACAAACTCAATCACTTATTCACTTAAAACACTTTCTAAAAAAAAAAAAAAATAGAATAAAATAAAAATTATAAAAACAAAAATAAATATAAAACTTCTTTACTTATCACCAGAATGACATCACAGATAAAATTAGGCATCGAAAAACCTTGACTACACCGTATTTTTAGATCACTTTCTAAAATAGTTCATTCACATCGCGGCGAGAAATGGAAAAAAACCATCAAAATTTATGACATTTCAATTATCCCATCTCTTGACTAACAATTTTTTTTTACACCACCAGCAACCAACCAAACTAAATTTCGTAATCATAGCCACTCTCGAGAAAACATTAGGGGGTTTCACGCAACAGATTATAATCTATTTTTTAGATTAAATTATTTCCAAATAATAACACGTTCAAACTGCGCGTGTGCAAAGGTTAAAATCATGGTTCATAACTGAAGGGGTAGCCACTGCTGGAAATCTCGTACGAGCTGAGATTTTGAATTTTAAAATTCTAGAAACCTGGAAATCCTAGAAATTCTCTAGAAATCCTAGAATTCTCTGGAAAATCTAGAATTCTCTGGGAATCCTAGAAATTCTCTGGGAATCCTAGAAATTCTCTGGAAATCCCAGAAATTCTCTGGAATTCTTATAAATTCTCTGCAAATCCTAGAAATTCTCTAGAAATCCTAGAAATCCTCTGAAAATCCTAGAAATCCATGAAATCTTCTAAATTGTTGCAAAGTTTGTTGCAAAATCAAGCAAAATCTATAAAGAAATCTGCCTGAAATCTTCAAACCCGCAGAAAACCCTGAAATCTTTAGCAAATCTCTAAAATTCAAGAAATCTTGGAAATCCATAAAATCGATCAAAATCTTTAAGAAAATCCTAAAAATCCATAAAATCAATCAAAATCTTTAAGAAAA
>JAQFXT010002013.1:0-14046 GCA_034683725.1 Strigamia crassipes
AATGTTACCAAATAACCGATGGTCGACCGTATTTCACGTGCATCCGTGCGTGGAGTATGCAGTCACGTGACACACAAAAGATGAAAACCCAAAGAGAGAAGAACTGAAGAAGAAAAGAAGAAAAAAAAAACACAAGGGAAAAGGTAGCGATTTATTTGTTTATTATACCAGGGGTCCCTTGACTTTGTGATTTGTTGTTCAAAAGGGTCTCGCTCACTGAAGCTGAGCACGAACTGTTGTGCACGCCAAACCAAAGGCGCATCTCGAGGGACTCCCTGGCATGATGCAAAGTCCCGTTGCTCTTCCCAGCAGAGAACAGACTCCAAAACGCCTGTAGAGATTTGAACAAATAGCAGCGTTCATGAGATATCGACAAAAAGAGACAAGGAAAAGAAGCAGAATGGAAATGCAAGTCTTTTAGCGCCAGATTGAGTAGCAAAGCTCGTGATAAATGTAGTGTAAATGAGTTATACTCGGAACACTACACTATACGTAAGACCACGAAGGTTATACCATAACTGTAGGTCGTTCCACGAAGATTGACCACTCAGGTACAAATACAGAAATATCAATCAATAACAAGATAACCAGAGACGTGTGGCGTGTCATCATTAGATGTAGGGATTTACGGCCCAAAAGCTCCACAATGTGGACTCAGTTTTTCTTCTTCTAATACTTAGTAGCGTTGTAGCGTACGTTGAAATTAAGAATGGGTGGCGCCATATTCCAGAATAATCTATATTCCTAACTTCAAGTTGTTTATTTCAGTGAGTGAATTCATTAGACATGATAGTTTGAGTAACATGATTGATTAACGTTACGGTAGTCTGTCATGACTAAAGTACAATTTTGGAGTAAGTGCAACCGCACATCTTGCTGGTTAAAACATAACTTGACTAGTTTATTCAAAGCGTAAAGTCGGTGGCGCCACAAGAGAAGGAGCGTCACCAAGAGCAAAAACTTGAATATCTGAAACTTCCAGAAACAATTGCAACAGCCAAAAAAAGTAAAAAAAACAACAAGCAAACTGACTACAGTATAGTAAACCATTTGTTTATAGAACATAAAGACTACATCCAGGGTAACCGCGAAGAATTAAGCTCCCATATAGCTTTCTATGTCCATACGACTCACATGAAAAACTTAATGGCCTAGGAATGTCTTTCACTATGTTTACATGCCAAAACCCAGTTGGCCAAAAACTAGTTATTTATTTCTTGCACATGTGCAGTAAAGAAAGTCCGATGCTTAAGCGGATTTTCTTTCTGGCCAAAATAGAAATGCAAATCTGTGGTTAAGAAGAGATTGAAGATTCTTCACTCAGTCCTCCAAATAGTCGTGTTTCTAGGATATAAATTTCTCATTAGGTTTTTCAATTAAATTATTTGTAGATAATATATTTCTTACGTTAATTTGTTGAGCCAGACTTCGCTTTATCAATTTCCAGACTAGCAAACTCCATAAATAAAAGAATAAAACAAGAACTGATCCATTTAGACAAAAGAGGGTTCATGATTTGGAATAATCAATAAAAATTTCCATTGTTTTAAAACTGCATCATATTAATCCGTTTGTCCCATTTAAGTGTAAAATAAAAAGAAGAAAAAAAAACTATGCGTTATCTGGATATCCTTTCAAGCGAAATCACGCTGTAAAAGTGAAAAGCAACTGCATTTGGAAAAGAGATAGCGACAGGTCGGTCTCTCACACACTCACACTCCTCTCTCGCTCTCTCCTTTCCTCTTGCCAAGTTAATTGCTTCAGCTCCACCAACAGCTGGCAACCTCCTTTTGGTCTGGTTTGGTAATCAGTCGGTGCTATCTGAACTCATAATCCAGAGGCAACTCTCTCGTGTCCAAAGCTGCCCTTTGGTCACTGCACTTATCTGTGAATTGAGCCTCCAAACTCAAACCCAGACTGATTAAAAGTCCAGCTTCTTAGTTGGGAGAATAATAATAAAAATAGCAATAAACATGTCGTAAATCTTAACAAGGAGCACAATTTTCACGTTATATCCTCGTCCTACTTTCAATTTACTTTCCTCCCTTTACTTTCACCACACATCAAATAAAAGCTCACCAAAAAAATGGAAGAGGTTAGGAAAAATAAAAAAAAAAAAGGGAAATAGGAGCTAAAGTAATTCATAATTCTTATTCAGTTGAGGAGTGGCAAGCTGGTGCACATTTCATAGCTCACTATAAAAAAAAAGAATAATTTTTTTTTCTTCTTTCGTTCCCACGACGACTGTCTGCATAACAGAAGTTTCGTTCAGTATCAGACTATGGACTTGAATTCAAATTGCCAACAAACTCGCGACCGAGTGCAAGACAGACATCTTAATCCAGAAAACAAGCAAGCACGCAGGTCTTGACAAGACTAATTAAATAAGAGCGGCTGTGTATACAAACAGACAAATGAATTATTGCTACTTTTGAATTTTGCACATTTCAAACGTCGAGAGCATAACTAAATTCTCAATGCAATTCTGGTAATGGATTCCCAGCGAGAGTGTTGGAAATGGATAAGAAAACAGATACCTATCACACAAGATACCAAAAACACCAAGCCTAGGGCCTATAAAACTTCTACAGCCTACAATCTTATAGATAAGTTAGTTGCATGTATTGCAAATTGCAAACCAGTGGATTTTGTGTCCATAAATGTTTAGAGGCGTTCGCCGAGTATTTTCAAGATTAATAATACAGAGAATTGTAATGGTGCTTGCAAAGTAGTCTATCCTGACTAAAGCTTAGTACACATAACAATATTCCGTGCACGGAATGACAACTTTTCGTGTGTGAAGAAAAGTTTTGGATGATGTGGAACACATTCTTGTCGTGCGTGCGTGGAAACATTCTTACACACGGAATTTTATTCTTTCCTGCTGCAATGGCTCACGAAAAAATATCAATTGCTTCCGTGCACGGAAAGATACAGACAGATACTCAAGTGGAATCATTCCGTTTGTAGTGTGACATCCTGAACAATCAGGTTGAAGGAATATTTGGCACTGTACTAAGCTTTAAAGTAAAATGTGGAATCATGTGTGGAAGGAAACACGACCGGTCAGCATGGCTGGTGTTAACTAACTGCTCATTACTAATGTGGGAGTTTACCACGTAAACCAAAAAAAGGAGCTAACATTAGCATCATGAAATATGAGAATAAGACCATAGAAAACATGAAATGATGTGAACATTCCACATAACACTAGGGTTGCACCTCTCTAGGAATAAAAGTGCCTAGCCCCTACAAAAGTCCTGTTTGTTGATATGCATGAAAGTATCCTGGTGACTCACTATTGCAATGCACAAAAACTATAGTAGGTGCATTCAGAAAATAATTTAGATTAAACAACATGGTTAAACTGCTTTTCTTGATCTAACTTAAAAATGGCGGCCTACTTAGTCTTTTTAGTAACACTGGTAGAACCGTGATTGACCCGGCATGATATTGGAAATTTCCCGGTGGCCCACACAAAACTCGACTGGCCCAGTAAAAATTTCTCCGTGGACTGATCTATCCATATTTCTCAATAATAAATATGTTTCGAGTCCAGCTGTGGTTATTTATAGAAAAAGTAACGTGAAATAATGTAACAGCGTAGATGTTTTATTGTGGGGGTTATCCACTAGGAAACTTAGATAGAAGGTGGGGGTCTTCTCAGAATTGGGTATTGATTTCAACCCCGGCCATGCGGCACAACTGGATTTAAACAACAAAACATGTTTAACTGCAAGTTAACCATGACTTTGTAAAGGCACCTACTAATTTTAAGTCGAATCGATTTTTAACTAAAAGAAAAAGTGAGATAAAGTATCCAAGTTTCAATTGAGTGCGCACTTTCGGTTTAAATTAAAGCCGTGTAGGAAAAGCACTCCTTGTATATTGTGAGCAATGATGTTGCTGAACGATCCTTTGTAGTTGCAACAACTTTCAAATATCAATAAGAGTGATCCACTTGGGTTTATTGCCATCCGATTCATTCGGCACGTGTTGAGACACGTGCCAAAATAACAGTGCAAAGCCTCAATGCTGGATCGTGGATTACACTAAGTTCAGCCGTTGGTACATGTTGTAGGTGCAGCAGATGTTACTTGGCGAAACCAAGCCGTGTTCGATTTTCATTCAGATAAATTGAAAAATTGAAGTTCACTTCCTTTTTTCCTGCCACCATCAACAGCTTAAATTGGAAATTTCATTTAACACTCCACTTTAAATCGTTTTCTCAGCGTCTTGTGGCCACTGAAACTATAGCGTGAGTGGATCCTTCGAGTATTAGCAAGTATCGATCATTCCACTAGTGAGCAAAGCAGCCATATTGCTTTGTGTTCCCTCAAGGAGGGTCTATAAAATCTCAATAGCTATTTCTCGGTAACGATTACACTCTGTGCCCACTAGAGTATCTTATCAAGGTGAATCAAAATGATCGTTTGATGGCTTTAGCAATATCCAAGTAGGCACTTTGCACTTGCTGAAGCAAAAGAACGATTCGATTCATCCAATAGGGCAAATATAGCTATTGTACCCAAGAAATAACTTATACTTCAGATAAAACAAAAAAAAAAAACCCCAAAAAATAAAAAAATTATTGAATTGCCCCTTGATTTAATACAAAAAAAAAATTATATTTTTCCTGTGTTGCATTGTTTTCACACTAACCAAGCCCAAAAACTAATTTTCTTAAATGAGTCACACATGAAAAAAGGTTGAGAAACACGTCCTATGCTTAAACCAATGCAAGAAAACAAATAGTGTAATATAGCTCAGCCAAATTATCAAGTTGAAAATGACTCTCTTAATCCAGAAGAGCCATAAACACCAAAACCTCCAACACCAATCATCATAGACCACGCAAACAACAATATCCACAAAAGATCTGTTGGCCATTTTTCCCCCAATTGCTTGCCCACAAAGTAGAATTAATTCATCGTTATACGACTCGGCCATCTGAGCAGAAACCCACGGTGCAAAGGCCAACAACTGGACTTTGGGCAGGGGGAATCTGCTGCGATCGATGAACTCGGGCGACAGAGGCCGTCGAGCCAGCATTCATTATGCAGTGCCAACGGAAGGCGGAGACACGCGCCCAACTTGAGAGGAGGGAGACACGAACGACAGAACGTAAATCACCTTCAATTCACCACTCCTTCTCACGCCTTCTTCTACACCCTACACAAGATGCCAAGACCAACCCAAAACATCCTTAGCCCTTATTTGAATCATGGAACTCTTGTTTACTCTCAACACATTACACGAGACTGCAAAACGACGTTGGGCGTCATTTTGTTACGCGTAATGTGATAACTGTGGACGTTAACGGTCTAACCAAGTCCAGATAAGTTTTTGGCACGTGTTTCTTAACGCGCGTCATAACTCAACACTCGAAAAGCAAATTAATTAATTTTCGCTAAATCTTCACTCAATGAAATGAAATGAAATGAAATGAAATGAAATGTAATGTCTTTTAAAACAAGACATTCGCAACCCGATGATGACCGGAAGATCGGATAGCTTCGCTGCTCTTTAAGTAGAAATCAATTCTGGATGTTATTTCAACCATAAAAATCTTTTATTCTTGTTGCCAGTAGAAACACAATAAAATCAATTTTTATTTTATTTTGTTGATTTTCCAACGCACCAATCTGGCACCTTTGTTCCTCAAAACTCCCAGATATCGTTGCTGCCTGGATGCGCCAATATTTCGTCACTGCAAATTGGAATTAAGAATAAAACAAAAAATGCAGCAACAGCATAGCGACTTAATCTCATTGACGATCGAGAAAAGAAAGAAAAATAAGAAAAGAAATAAAAAGACAGTGCTAATGCACGTTAATTTATCATCTTCAGCTGTCACTAGACCAGTTGCAAATCCTAATGGAAGGTGCAACCAAGCAAAAACAAGAGAATCAACTTGTTTTGCAAAATGGTGGCAATGGGGAAAAGGTTTTATAGTCTCTTGAAAATGCGTTGTGCAAAATGCCCCGTTTGTTTTATGGACCAACCACCACATCACCGGAAGATTGAAGAATTTTCCTCATCATTCCCAATACCAAACCTTGAAAATATTTTACCTGTAAAAAAAAAAAAAAAAAAAAAAAAAATTCTTTGCTTGGTTTTTTTTTTTTTTTTTTTTTTGCTCTTCAACCTCACTTTTGTGGACATAAACCAAGTGGCTGGAAACATAAAAAGAAAAATTTACAACTTGCCAACTTTTTCTTCTTTTGGTCCCCTGTTTTATGTTACTGTACTGCTCACCTGCCACCATACATAGGTCACATTGGCACTGTGTTCATCTCATTCCATTTTATTACAGGTAAAGAGTGTAAAGTAAGAGAGAATTTTCTATTTAAGGGCAGAGAGAGGGGAACACCTTGTTCATTCCTCACCTTCAGCGAATGACAAATCACCCAATTGAAGATTCCAAAAAAAAAAAAAAAAAATTTTTTCTAGGGAAAGGAAATGGTTGAGTAAGGTGTTGAAAAAGGAAATGGGAACCATCTGCTACTTCACTAGTTTGAATTTCATTATTTCAATTTTAAAACAAAAGAAGAAATTTTTCAAAAGTTTGTAAAATTTGTACATTTTTAATCCAAGTTTGATGCAAATCAACATTTGTAAGTTTCGATGCCAACTTTAAGGTCAAAGGGTTATGGGAAGTGGAAAAGGAAGAGAAAAAAGAAGGAAAAGTGAAAAGTTCCTTAATAAACAGCAGGGTGGATCAATAGAGTTTCGAGACAGAGGAGGAGGGAAAAGGTCTCATCAGGTCACCAGTCTTGCTGCAAGATTCATAATAAACCAGAAGCCAAAGTACAAAGTGAATCTTAGACACATAAAAAAGAAATAAGTTTTTAAAAACGTATAAAAAATAGAAACGTAAAGTCGTGAGATTTATTTTTTATCACAAATTTTATATTTTTCTATTTTATATCTTTTTGTTTCAATCAAAAAAAGTAAAAAACAGATCCACTTTTTTTTAATGGCGAAGATTTATCAGTTAGAAAACAAAAATAAATGTTTTTTTATGAGCAGAGTTCCTTTAACGCTACAATTGAAACCAAGAATTGAAAATACCTTTTCGCTAGTAGGATTGAAAAAGTGATTTACTAGCCACTAAATGCATCGCCACGCTAGAAATTGCACACTTAGTCTGTAATTTACTCTGAAATTCAGAGTAAACAGGTTTAAACTTACTCCGTGAAACCGGTATATAATATTAAAACTAAATTTACGGATAAACTCCAAGTAACAGTGCTAGAACTTCAAATATTTAGCGTGCGCAAAAATATATTTCAACACTTTTAATAAAATGAAGCTACCCGTATGGTTTAAAAATACGTTGCAATGTATTATGTAACGTACAGCAGTTCGTATAGAAAGGCATTTTGTAATACATTTTTCCATACTATTGGTTTTAAAAAATAATACATCTTGTGTACTGAAATAAATTTTAAAATATAGTTTTATAATTGCAAATGCGTTGTCAGAATACATTATTTCAATTGTAGTATAAAATGCATTATTTAAAGATCAAGTGCACTGAGTTGTGTTTTCAGCAATTTTCAAAGGAACAACATAAAAACCTAAAATAGTTTATTAAAAAATTAAAATGTTGCATTTATGATATTGTAATTGTTGATCCAATGTTTATTGTTGACGGTGCAATGCATCACGGTCCCAGCTTTCTTGTCCTACGTCATCAGTTTTAATTTGCTCCACATTTCAAATTTTCTTTTGTTCTTCAACGTGTGTAATTCAAGATCCTTAAACCTGAAACTGGGTCAAGGATTAGCTTAATTTATGAACTGGTGACGTCACACTCCCATGATGCTTTGCATTTTAGACAATTGGTATTGTAGAGTTTTGTAATTGTTATTTTAACATCATAAATATAACAATTCACGAGTTTAGGGTTATAATATTGTCTACTTTCAGAATTTGATAAAAATACACTCAGCGCACTTGACCTTTAATATACAAACAATAATATACCGTAATAAAAATCTGCAAAATGCAATACATTTTGAAATGATCAATGTATTTTACAATGTATTTTTGAACCACATCGGTATGAAAAATAATTATCATTTAAAAATTGGCTGACTCGTTCATTATCATTAGGTAAGTTGTTTGCACAACATCGAGGAACAAATCGGAAAACAAGAGCTAATTATAAAAGTTGGCTTCAATTAGAGAGTAACTGAGATTATGAGGGTTAAAAGTTGAAACATTATAATAACTTAATCACAAATTAACAAAATTATCCGTGGAAAAAATTACTCTTAAATTGTTACACGTCACAAAAACATGTTGATAAATTTTGTTCCCATTACCTTCCCATCTAGATTTCTTTTTTCGTTTCCCCCAAAAAAATAATCAATTTAAAAGCAAATCAACTCTCCCTATCTCTCAAAAAATATTTTTTTTTTCTAAATTTATATTATCCACTTCAATTTATTTCCCATCCACTCATCAGTAGAAGAAATTTGACTTCAAAACCAAAGAAAAAAATCTAGAATTCTACTTTTGTTCATTGTGACGTCTGACAAATTACACAGAGCAACCACAATGCAATAGCAAAATACCTTCATCTATACATCTTGTCTATCTGGGTTAAAGTCGAACAGATGGAAGCAAGACAAGCAAGAAAAAAAACTTTGGTGGAAGCAAGCAAATCAATAAGCGCAAATTGTGTTGCCTACACAATTTCTAAGCCTAATCCATCACGGCTTAAGAAGTGCTGGAACAAGCAGTTGGTGGCAGATAAATTCATCAATAGGTCGTAAAAATTGTAAAACGAGACGAAACCTGTAATTTCACAAAATTAAGTGCTCATTTTCTACAAAAGGTTGTCGAATCGTTAAGCAATAAGGACAAAATTTGGTTTTATCGCGTTTGCAGAGGTCTATTTGGCTTGTCAAGTGATTTTGGATTTTAATTTACAGTAATAAAGATACATTTTTATTTTAATTATAATCCCAAGTCCATGAATAAAGTCCCTTAACTGCAGACAAAGTCTTCCCACTTGAGAAAATGTCACGAAGCTTTAATTAAAATGCTAGTATAGGATTCGCTGTCTTAATCTGCGTTATCACACATTGTGTAATACTGTGAAAAGTCACAATTCGAAGATGAAATATCTCCTGGTAAAATGTCGAGAATATCTGATTTTTGAATTTCTAATTGGTAAAACCGTGTAAAAAGATAAAGAAAGCTCAAGTAAAATGCTATTAACATGAACAAAACCATTCAACAGGATTCACAAAATTCAATAAATAAATAAATGGATACAAAAAAAAGGATTAAAAATTCTAAAACAAACATTCTTGAACACGTCATCAGCCTCACTAAAATCAGATCAAACCAATAGCGTACACGGCGCACATTTGTCTCGATGATGCCATTGCACGATCCGCCACTTTCAAATACTTTTGTTAATAGTTTAAATAAGTAAATAATCGAATTACAATTTGCAAGTAATTTAAACCAAGGAATGATGCCCAAATAATTGTATCAGAATATTTGAAAATGGATACTGTCGCACATGCGCAGATTGGTATCGTGTTCCAAAGTGTTAATGTATACGGATTAAGTTGGATAAAATACACGAGCAGCCATTAGGTAGATAAAAATTATTCATAACAAAAACGAACGCTTGGTGATGCTGTACGCAGTACAAAGTCACAAATTGTGACGAGTGGTCAGAATGACCAGTGGAGTCGAACACTCCAATCGGTGCCTGGTTTCCACGCCATATATTTGGCTGGTAGTTGCCACTCCTCCGATGTTGGCTTCACTGCTTTGATCTTATTTTCTAAAACACCAGTTTTTAGAAATACTTACCGTAGCGTTGACTGGAATTGCAGTAAATTGTATTACGTTATAAAAACCACCGCCACTCGTTTAATAAATTACTTTGGGAATTTTCAACACCCAGGCAAAATGTAATTCAAATCCAATATAAGACGAACCTTTCAATGTGACATCTTCAATTTGAATTCAAGCGTAGAAAAGAAATGAATGAATAAAAAATTGATAAACTCGCCCACGTCCATCCCATGGTTCTGTCGAGTCACGAGTTCAACTCTGGGGATAAGCACTATTTTATTTTCCCGCTCGTACATCTTGCTACGGAATTCGTACGAGTGACATCAAGAAAAATTACCATCTCGTTTTTTTGTGCGAGCGCGAGTGCTGCCGAGCTTAAAGGAGCAGCCAACGAGAAGAAAAAAGGGGGAGCTTTATGATTAATTATGTGTCGATGTGTCAGACAAGCAAAATATTATTGCAAGTGACAAGAAAGTTGTTTCTGCAGTCCACTTTCCATCGACAATTGTTTTCACAACTGATGGATTGCGGACTGACTCCTGGGTCGATTTTCCCATATATTCCGACACCGTCGACACAAAGAAGATATGGGAGAGGGAAGTGAAGGTTAAACCACCACAAAAAACGCTGTGGGACAAATTATATTTCTGTTTTGCGTCCTGCCGCCATAAAAACCTTCATTAATTACACTTTTCTTCTTTTCCTCGCCCAATTATTTATCGTGAGTCGTCCATTCAGCGCTCAATTGATTTAACGCTTAAAACGTTCCATCCATGAAGTTAGACCCGCTAGTAAATCAAACTGCGATGTGATAATTGATGGGATATAGACTTGCATGACTTCAGCCTTTATGTATAAATATTGATCATTTCGTTTATATCCGGAGTGGAATTAAGACCTCCTGGTACGTTGAATAGATGTAATAACACGCTATTCAATGCGGTGTGATTGACATCCATTGATTATTAATATGGCAGTAAAAACGAGCTCAGGTGTCTGGACGTTACTGTAAGTGTCGTTGTGCAGCATTTTATCTTAATCGGGCCTTTGGGACCTATTGGTAAACACACACTTCGTTGATTGCCTGTACCAATCACATCTTGAAGGTTTAGCAGTATCGGACCGCGTAAATCCGATATGAGTGACATTCCAAAGCAATGTTCCTAAGGTATATAAGGTGCAGTAATGTCTTGCCACTCATCGGATTAGTTTCTGGTTAATTTCCTCAGTCAATTTTCGTCCTGGAGTGTTTCCTTGCCGAAATGTCTTCTTTTTTATTTTTTATTATACATTCGTTATATGTATAATGTGGCAATTTTGTGATTTTGCATTATAATCTTAAAATTAATAATTATGGAAGCGTCTAAAAACAATCACATAATTTTGCAATTTTGCATTATCTGTAAAATTGAGTTTTAGTTGTATCTTATCAATTGAAAATGAGATGCAAAAAAATGAGTACTGCATAGTTAATGTGATAAAACAAATTTTTAAAAAAACTAAATTGCAATTGGCAATGTTTTAATACTCGCAAGTTTCACATAGTACACCAGAATCGTTTCTTGAGTTTCGTTGATGTTATGCGATCATGGATGTTCCAGCGTATTGATAATTCAACTTGGCCACTTAGATCGATCTCGGCCACCTCCATTTTGTTTTGAGTGTGACAAACCTCAAATTCGTTTGTAAAAATCGCAAAAACTACCTTTTAGATAATTTTGGAATTTTGTATTTACACCAGCTTGTACTGTAATAATTACGAATGTGACTGGTATAACAAACATCGCACGACAAACACAAAATTGCAAAATAATCCAAATCGTACCGTCGCAAAATCGACTGGATTAATGAAACCTCCCATTATAAGAGTTGGCATCTTTCAATGGAATCTGGTTATCAATACAAACATATCCCAGCAACAACAATTTTTTTTTAAAAGTGCAATGCTTGAGCAAACATGAACAAACAAATAGCGAGTTGCAAACATTATCACTAAACACGTTCTACAATAAACTGAAAACCAATTTGACAACATTTCAAGAAAAAATTGACAACACTTCAAGAAAGAATTGACAACATTTCAAGCAAAAGATGACAACATTTCAAGAAAAGTTAGACAAATTTGACTTTTTTGGACGCATTGCAGATTAAATATACTTTAGTACAAAATCAAATCACAGAGTTTTTAAAAAATAAATTTACAAGACTTATTTATACAAATCCACATAAATAATAGTCATATTAATGTCACGGTGCATTATGATTTATTTTGAGTGAGTGCTCGTCTAAAGGTCTGTAGAAAGTAAATGTTGACAAGGCTGAGATTGCAACAGAAGCTTCTTAGTCCGAGATCAGAGACCCAGGAGCACTGAGTAGGGATTGTCAACCTCAAAAATCGATGGGCAAAGATCTCTCGTGACCCAACATCCGTTTAATCCACGCGAGCTGTGCGAAATCTCAACTCCCACTTGCCTCTGTGGTCACTGGACCGAAATAGGAGGCAATTGTCATATACGATTCAAGCTGAAGATACTGTCATAATCCTGCTGCTTCATATAAAACAACCATTTCGGTCCAGCCGGTTGAATATATTGGACCCAAAGCCAGCAGGCAACCGAATAACGAGCACATCTACAAGCTCAAAGATTTACTTCGTGTCACAATTTGCAATCAAACATTGCAAACATTTTTTATCCATTCCGAACTTAACCAGAGACTAATAACACGTGCTGTGCTTCATCTTCATTCGGCTCAATAGTTCGAAAGGAACTCTTGTGGTCTGTTTTCAAACACAAATGATTTATTGAACACTTTGCTGTATCTATCGGCTGTTCTGGAGAGGGAATCTTGGCGTCTGCTTTCTTTCCAACAACAGATTTGCATCCCTGCAACTGCCTATTACTCAGATATTACTTGTTATGTATTTTCCTTGCTCAGTCTTCCAAAATAATGATATACATTGTACACGGTAAAACAGATCAGAGAAAACAATAGAAACTCAATGTATAATGACAAATAAATAAAAAACAGCTGTTTGGACTAGAATTGTAGTCTGAATTTCGTTCAGTTTGTTGTGTTAACCCTGTTTCTTATCCTCTACAAGTCTCCAATTTGCACGTCTACTGTACAGTGCGTACTAAAAAAGTTTTGTCAAGGTCAGCAAGGTTATGAATAACTTTTAGCCCTTACAATTTAGGTTACAAGAGCCTAATACATTATTCCAGTCCAAACAGCCGTTTTTGATTTATTTGTTATTATGCACCGAGTTTCTATTGTTTCCTCTGATCTGTTCCACACTGTGTACGTCCGAAGGAATAATTGCTTTTCCTTCCGCAAGACCATAAAATCTGCAGGCTTCTTCTTATCAAACGAATATCCCATAAAAATTCATAAAACTGTCTTGAGTCCGTTTTGGACCTTTCGAAAGCATTGACCATAAAGATTGTGATAACTCCTTAGAAGAGTGCAGTAAAAAATTATTCACGGTGTCATTTTTAACAACAAATCTTCAACAATTTATACTTATATGACGCCGCGACAGGTTATGGGGTTAACTAGTAGACAGATAAGTTGGACGCCAAAGCACGTACGCACAGTAGAGTGCAACAGTAATTGGCCAAATGGTTTTTTGTCTGCAACTTCTTTTCTATTCTTGCTATGAACCCCAAATTTTGACAGCATTTACGTAACTACATCTACGTCCGGTATCTTGATTAGGGCCGGGTGGTATTAGAATTGTAAATAGAGTTTGGGGTAACCGCAATTTTTGAAAATCTCGGATTTTCGGTTTTCAAAAATGAAAACTTCGGTTAATCTTGGTTTTTCAGTTTACCTTTTTTTCCTAATTATTATAAAAATATATTTTTTTTTAATTTGTAAAAAAAAAAAAATTAAATAAATGTCAAATAATAAAATATGAGAGAAAGTTAAGGATGTCCATTGAAACTGGTAAATTGTGAATCCATGCATTGCAATTTCGATTTACTGTATTACCTCTTTAAGTGTTGATGAATCCAGAGACCATAGCCATTCCCCTGGACCAAAAATTAAAATTTAAGCCCAAAATATTCCATTTTGATAAAAAATATTCAACGTTTGACCAAAAATATTCAAGTCTTGACCAAAAATATTCAAGTTTTGACCAAAAATATTCAAGTCTTGACTAAAAATATTCAAGTCTTGACTAAAAATATTCAAGTCTTGACTAAAAATATTCAA
>JAQFXT010002014.1:0-14039 GCA_034683725.1 Strigamia crassipes
TTTTTAAGAACAGTTGAAGAATAAAACGTGAGTGAGATTTTAACCAAAAACAAACCTCGATTCAATTTACTTGCTACAAAAAACCCATCGATTAACGCTGGAATTCATTTGCAACTCGCAAAGGTGGCACACACCAACTCCTCCCCTTCACCAGATGCTGTGCAGACTTAACGGTTTCTAACAACTGTTAAGTATGCACAAGCCCCTGTGAACACATTTGCGCATTCTGCGCATGTGTCTCGAGTGGATTTTCAATGAGCCAGAATATTCTGAGCTCATTCCTAATCTGATACTCAACCTTGCTTCACCACTTCTTGCTCTGTTACTGTAGACTGAGATTGGTGATTTGTTGATCAGATTTAGGACTAACTGTGCTGACATTACTTTGTGTAATTTCAGCCTTCGTACAGGACTCAACGTGTGACTTGCTTGTAGTGATCACAGAACACTCCAAGCCTTCTTCTTCATGTTAGTTGTGTAGTTATAACGTCGAGATTACTCTGCTTCAACTAGCACACATCGCGGAATCCTGTGGAAATCAACAAACTCATCATCGCATATGCCCCGGAACTTTCCGCCATTTTCTATTCCTCTTATTTTCGCGCTTATTGTTCTCATTCATTATCTCTCGTTCGTTTATTGATTCATTGTATTTTAACAATAAATATTTTCGTTCTTGTTCACTTAAAACTACTCATTTCTTTATTTTAATTACCTCTAGACGCCAGAGCTGCATACATCCCAGGATGTACCAAACTGAGCATTCTGCGCAGCTTTTGATGCAGATTTCGGGGAAGGGCCAAACCGTTTTGGCCCACTCTTGAATTCATTGTACTCCATAAAATATCATCGCTTTCTTGCTCCTGCTGAAACAGTAGAACTGAGATTGGTGAAACTTTGAGTAAATTCGAGACATTTTGCTGTGGTCACAATTCACTTGTGATCCCAGCGCTTCTAGTTTCGGTAATTTAATTACCGGAACATTCTGTTTGAATTTCAGGTGTATAGTTAATCGAGCGTTGCTCTTAACGTATTCACGCTGCACCGCCATCGAGGGCTACAGGACCACGACATGGGAAAAAATGCATGAACAGTAACTTATTTAGTTTCATTTCCATTCCTTTGTCGTTCATTAGTTTCATTATTATTAGTCATATATTTCGTATTATTCATTGTAACCTTTGTGTAAATATTTTAATTTTTTAAATTAAAATTGCCTGTAATATTTTCATTGAAACAGTTGTTTCCAATTATTCTAATTTTCCCCTAGACAAATTAGGCCACTGGATTTAAGCCCGAATCGGCATTCCAACGGCGGTTTTACTATTTAGTGTAATATTAACCCGGATCGTCGCACAAGTTTATATCATATCATTAAATCTCTTTAAATTTACAATTTTTTTCGCGAAACTTACGTTTGTTGGGCAGAAATGACAAAACACAGGTCAAGATATAGAATTCAACAAGCTTACTTGAACAGAAAACTGTTATTATTTTTAGTTTATTTCACGCGTGCTTGTGAAATTAATTAACATTGATTTTTCCGCTATTACATCCTATTAAATAATATGAAATTAAATTTATTAAAAATGTATGTCTTAGAGTAATTTCTAATTTCTAAGCAGAATCGATTACTCCTCCATTAGTTTTTGTATTTATTTCTTAATTCAATTTACTGAAGCAGGAAACAAGAACTTATAAAATTAAATTTATTAAAAATTTATGTCTTAGATTAACTTCTAATTTCTAAGCAGAGTCGATTACTCCTTTAGTTTTTGTATTGATTTCTTAATTTAATTTTTAATACAAGAAACAGAAACTTATGAACAAAAATGGGATTCAGGGGTACCACAATTTATTCTCCCGCTAGCCCTAGTCTCGACCTCTGTATTCGTTGATTTTGAAGAAATAAAATATATATATATATAAAACTCGTTCTCGCGCAGTATTTATTCATCAAATGTAGAATGATTTACAAATTATTATTATGTTTCAGTTTGCTTTCAGAATTACATTTGTTTGTTATCAGAATAACAGTTTATGCAATATCTCAATCGCAAACACAAGTGCAATTCCAATTCCTAAGCAGAAAGTAAAGAAAAGTCCAGCAACTTCTGAAATACGGCCATACCTTCAATATCTGAACCATACTACTATTTTTAAGTGTGGCTGAATCATAGTCGGATTTGTAAAGAAACTCATAAAAACTATTAAATAGTAATTTGAGTCGGGTCACAGCTAAAATTGATGTAGGACTTGAACCGTAGTTTATAAACATAACGACGCAAAAAATGTGAAATACGAGTAAACATACCGGATAGACCGTAAACGTGTACTGGAATACCTAAAACAAATATCATTTAAACTTGCCACTGACATTGCTTTTTAAACTATTTTTTACCAGTCTTAAGTAAAATATACAAGGCACTTCTTGCGTAATAATAAATTATTTGGATATTGCTAATTTCTTTTTTGGGCCGTTGCTGCACCTTGTTTTTAATAAAACTAATAATTGAAGACAACACTGCAAATAAAATTGTAAACCCTAGTACGCAAATCCATAAGTACGAAGAAAACGATTCCAAATAAAAAAAAAATCTTTTTTTTGCTGTGTCCATATAGTGGTACATTATTTTTTTACGGATTTTAGTAATATCTGGCGAATAACTTATTAATTCAAACCTCGCTTTGGACTTAACTGGTGAAATTCCCACATCGCATTCCTGTATTAATACATTAATGTATTGATATTTAACAAAAAAAATAATTCGCAAAATTATGAATAAAATTTCATTTCTGTGTAACTTCCCAACTATCCCAGATACGTACGAATCATTTATCTTAGCTCCAAATAATTTATCTTTTGGAATGTCCACACTAGCACTTTATACAATAAAAGTTATTTTAAATGTACTTACCGTAAATCCTCTTATTTTGCGCGAGTCCCACTAGCGGCAAAACGAAATCTAATAGAAACCCGCGCACAATAAGCAAATTCACACTGTTTTATGTTTTATGTTTAAAAACAGATAATCTACTTAAATAAAAATACGCTTTGGATTGTTTTCAATATTTCACCATGAAATCCTCCGATAGTAAGTAATCCTTCCTCTTTATCAATTGAGAATAATGGTTTCAACTAGTGCGATAACGTAGATACATTATTATTGACACAATAATTTGCGTATTGAATAGTAAATCAATACATTTACCATCACTGATGTCAAGCAAAGCGCTTTTTCACTGTATGATGACAAAGGAACAGAATAACGTGAAAATTGTAAAGCACCGTTTGTCGAATTCCAAAAGCCACTTTCTTGTGCCTTTATCACATTTCCGTCAGCCGAATACAAACGAAATAAAAACCATACCTTGAAAACATAAAATTACTTGAAACAAAACGATTTCAGCATTAACTCCCATAACTACCTCGTGGGAATACCCGACGTCCAGCAAAAATAAAGCGATATCACGAGAATTAGAAAAATTACTAACATTTTCCAACTTTTCTTCTGATATTAGCAACCAATTAGAAGGGCAATAGCTTAATTTTAATGCTTGTTTTCACTACTGCAATAGCAGTATTTTGTTTGCTTATGATCAACACAGTTCTAAAATTGTTCAGTTCGTTCAGCTCAAATTCATCCACACGTGCAATTCTAGCTGAGATCAGATGTTCCAATAAATGCTTAGATAAATAAACCTAAAGAAAACAAAATCAGAACTTATGCAATGCAATAAACAGAAAATTTCTACCATAATCCTGATCATCTGTTAAAATTATTATTTTTGAACATTGGACGTATTTTAAGAAATCAGTTGAAAATTGTCTAATCAAATTAATTTCTCCACACACAAAGAAAAGGAGTTAGTCCTTACGAAGTTGCATTATCAATAGATACGATGTTTGCCTACCAGCATCTTCGTTACAAAAAGCCAAAATAATGCGAGAAAACACTGTAGCAAAAAATAACACCGCCATCTTCGGAATTCAATATTAATAATAGCTGTGTGCAGTATCAATAAGTGACTAATAGTGTGTGTATACCATTAAGTTATAATCAATAAAATAAACATACAAACTAAAAATAAAACATTAATAGCAGCTGCGTACAAAAAGTGGGGTTCCATATATTTTAGATGTTTTGTGTTTATGTTTTGTGATGTTAATGTACAGAAAACAAAAACACAAACAAATTTGCTACCAGTATTTTATTGTTTTATAAGATATTTAGGAAATTACAATGGTGATTGAGGTTGCCCATGTAAAAAATTCAGTCTAATGACAGACATCAATTGTTAGTTAAGTCAACAGGTTTATTCTCTTGTGGGCAGAAAGAGTAAAATCTTCCAGTTAAGGAAGAATCTACGCTTGGCGAAGAATGCAGCTGCAGCCTCATTGGCGTTCATCAAATATTGTCACCGTTTGGTATAAGCCAAAGCCAAAAGAAAGCACAATCGCTACATTTTTTTTACAGTTACACTTATGACTTAATTTGACAGTGAAATAACTTATTTATTATTTATTATTTCATTATTATTTACATTATTTATTACTTCACCATTTTACTTCTAATCTATTTACGTAAACTCTTCTTATTTTCCAAGTAGGTTAACGACAGTTAGGCTACCAAAGGCCACTTACTTACTAGCAGCTCCTACACACTAGGGTGTCTTACAAAACAATGAAACAAGTGCACAGCAGTCCTAAAAGAAAAAAACCACATGGGCGCACGTGGCAGAAAAGTTCCTCTCGTAACAAGCCCCGTGACAGTCTCAAGACTGACCTAGATGCTTAGTGACGTTGAAACAACCTGAAACGGTCAGGAAAGTCGTACTAACGATACGGCAAAACGAAGATATCCAGACAGTTAATCGGGAACAACTAATCGTAGCCCAATTCATGTCACGGACATTCAATGTGCGATAAACTAGCCGTTGTCGCCCGATTAAATGTTTGTGCGATAAAGTGTCTGTGCAATAAATGGACTGCGATCAATTGGATTGCGATTAACTGGATTGCGATTAACTGGATTGCAATTAACTGAATTGCGATAAAGTGACTCGCGATTAACTGTCACCAATTCCAAAAGAAATGCAATCTTGCTGCCCAAGTGGTTCTCTTGTGGTGTCCCGGGTGGGCACCTCAGTTCGCTCCCACCCCTTTTTGGAAAACTCGAGTTGAGTTTCCTAATTATGTTTGTGTAATCTTTGAAGTGTTTTTAATAAATGTTTTTCCACTTATTTAAGCAAGTGCTGGCGCGTGTCTGCAATCCTGCAGGCACAATTGAGGGAGTTTGAGTCGCCAGCCATTCTCCTCTAACTGAAATTCTAGAGCAACCAACTATCACGTGCCTGGTTGCCATGTTGCTGCTGTTGGTGACGTTTGTCCTAGTCATGGACCATGCCCTAGTAATGTATGGTTGCTAGGCAAATCCTCACCAATGCACATGCGTCCTATTCATTTTAGGTAATATTCAATCCAATTTGAATCAGTCTTTTTCCTGTTTTCAACTAATTCACATCCTGTCGTAGTTTCGATCGTGATACGTTGTTGAAAACCAAGGGCACACCAGATATCTCTGAACACATTCAGAAATATCTCTTCCTGACTTTCATTGTAGAATAGGTTAGTGAACTGGGCCAGTTCGCTAGCTCCAACGGAAACCGACGCCCGCCGTTCTGGTGACCTCAGATTTATCTGAGTGTTCACCCAATTTATTAATAATATTTAAGCATTTTATTTACTAATAATAAATAAAATGCCTAAAGAAATGTCTGGCTGGCACACGCCAACCATCTCCCTTCCTCCCACTTCTCCAGGGGTTAATCCCTGGATGAAGCTGAGTGTCTGGATTTCGTGCAGCGTAATGGTATGCCTGCAAACTGTTGGGTTGCACACATCCCTGGATTCACCAAACTGAGCATTCTGCACAGCTGCTGGTGCAGATTTCAGAAGTAAACCAAACTGTCTTGGCTCACTCTTAAATGTGACTTACTCCAAAACACATCACTGCTTCTTGTTCCTACCAATTGTAGGACTGAGATTGGTGATATTTTGAGAGTAACATTTGAGACCATTTGCTACGATCCCAGCGCTTTGTCAGTTTTAGTAATTTAATTACCAAAACCGTTATCTTTCATTCCAACGCATTCCAATGCTCTCAACGCATTCACGCTGCACCGCCATCAAGGACCAGAGGACCACGACCGTGTGTGTAGCATCGTGGAAAGGCATTTCCCGCCATTTTTCTAGTGTTCATTTCCTTTTCCTTCGTTTATTCAATATTATTAATTATTACTAGTCACTATAGAGATTGCAGTGGATATTTCTCAAGGGATTAGGGGAGGATTCGGGTAGATTCTGGGAGGATTTGGGTAGATTCGAGAAGATTCGGAAACATTCAGAACGACTCAAAAAGATTCAGAATGATTCAGAACAATTTAAAAACAAATTCTCAAAAAACAAACACCATTTTCACTGGCATTTGTGTTTGAATTGAATCCTATAAAAATCGTAAAATCTTAATAAATTTAAAAAATTTTGCGAGATTTCGCAAAATTTTTTAAATTTACTAAGATTTTGTTCTGAATCATTCGGAATCTTTTTGAGTCGTTCTGAATGTTTCAGAATCTTCTCGAATCTACCCAAATCCTCCCGAATCTACCCAAATCCTTCCGAATCTACCCGAATCCTCCCCAAATCTCTTGAAAAATAGCCACTGCAATCTCTATAGTCGATCAACATCCTTTTGTGGTAATTAGGTGCATTTTTTGCACTACTTTTTAATTGTGCACTTGTAAAATGATGTAATGGCTGCAGACAGGTCAATAGCCAATGGGAGTTTGTCATAAGTTTTATGAAACAGAGTATAGTTAATTTCATGCAGTTTTCTAAGAAGCCGAAATAAAGATGCTTTTAATCTGGATTCACAAAGTAGACTAAATTTATTCTATTGAACAATGGAGAAGTTGCCAAGACAACATACATTCTTGGAAACCGTTTTTCCAAGTTTAAATTTGCCATTGATGCTTATGCCCTGTTGGCAAGTGTTGCAAAAATGATAGTTTGTCAAGTGGTCAAGTGCCTCTAAATGCCACCATCCGACAGGATGAAGCAGCGCCTAGTTAACTAAGTTATTATTTTTCATTTTGCTTACAGAATTACATTGATTTGCTATCGGAATAATATTTTATACAATAACTCAATCACAAACACTCCCAGTGCAATTCCAATTCCTAAGCACAGACTAAAAAAAAGTCCGACAACTGCAGGCATTTTAAGAGGTGCAACTGCTGTTCGCATACGATCACAATAAGCATTATGGTCTTCGCGATTACAGTCAAGATAGAGTTTCTGGTTAACACCGTTTTCCAATAAAATCTGGATGCTAATTAACAAATTTTTAATCAATTAGATGTTCAGTGAATTATAAGTTATAACTCACTATTTATTAAAAAGTTGTTTGTATTGAAATTGCTTGTTAAATGTAAAACAAAAGTCACTTGCTATAATCACCTCATCCAAGAATCGAAATGAACAGTTCTTGTCTACTTCGGATACCATAGTCAGTTCTTCCATTAAATATCCTATTTTACGATTGTAAACCAATTCCTTTCCTGCTTTGTTTGACTTTACCATAAACTTGTCAGGATTACTACTGATCTTCTTATATGCTCTGCTGTACAGATCCTCTTTAGAATACTACAAGCAAAAGCCCTAATATAATTAGTACCGTAAATGCTCTGATAGAACAACCGGCGCTCTGTACCAGAACCATTTAATTTTTAAGAAAGCGTTTAAAAAAAATTTGGCCATACCTTTAATATCTGAAGTATACTAGAGCCTTTAAGCGTGGCTAAATCATAGTTGGATTTGTAAAGAAATTCATGAAAACTATTAAATGGAAATTTGAGTCGGGTCACAGCTAAAATTGATGTAAGACTTGAACAGTAGTTTATAAACATAACGATGCAAAAAATGTGGAATACGACTAAACATATTCTACCGGATAGACCGTAGACGTGAACTGGAATACCTAAAACAAATATCATTTAAACGTGCCATTGACATTGCTTTTTAAACTATTTTTTACCAGTTTTAAGTAAAATATGTAAGGCACTTCTTGTGTAATAATAAATTATTTTGATATTGCTAGTTGATTTTTTGGGCCGTCGTTGTACTTTGTGTTTAATAAGACTAATAATTGAAGACAACACTGCAAATAAAGTTGTAACTCCCATTATGCAAGTCCACGAGTATGAAGAAAAAGGTTCCAAGTAAAAGAAAAATCTTTCTTCTGCTCTGTCTGTATTGTAGTAAATCATTTTCACATGAACTCTAGTAATATCTGGCGAATAACTTATCAATCCAATTCTCTCGCTCGTCTTGGTTAATGAAATCCCCAAGTCACTTTCCTGAATTAAAGAATTAATTAATTTTTTTTTTAAATTTCTAGCAGTAAATAATTACTAAATTACATTTCTGTATAATTTTCCAACGATACCAGAAACGTGTGATTTGTTTACGATAGCTCCAAATAACTTGTCTTTTGGAATTTCCACACTGGCACTTCATACAATAAAAGTAATCTTCAAACAAATATATTTAAACATTTTGTGTGTTTGCAAATTGATAATTTACTTAAATGAAAAGACGCTTTGAATAGTTTTCAATATTTCACCGTGTACTCCTCCGATAGTAAGCTCTCCCTTCTCTTTACGAATTGAGAAAAATGGTTTAAACTAGTTCGAAATTGAAGAATGTTCATTACCGGCACATTAATTTGTGCATTAAATAGAGAACCAATGTATTTACCGGTAATGACAACAAACGAAGCGCTTTTTCGCTGAATGAAGGCAAAGGTACAGAAAACCGTGAAAATTGTAAAGCACCGTTTTTCGGATTCCAAAAACCACTTTTTTGCGCGTTTATCACATTCCCGTTGGCCGAATACAAACGATAAAAAAACCATACCTTCAAAACATAGAATTACGTGCAACGAAACGATTTCATCATTAACTGCCATACTTACCTCGTGGGAATGCTTGACATCCAGTAAAAATAAAGCAATGTCATGTGGAATAAAAAAATTATCAAAACCTTCTAACTTTTCTTCTAATATTAGCAACCAATTAGAAGGGCAATAGCTTAATTTTAGTGCTTTTTTCACTACTGAAATAGCAGTATTTTGTTTGCTTATGATCAACACAGTTCCGAAATTGTTCAGTTCGTTCAGCTCAAATTCATTCACAGACGCAATTCTAGCAGAGATCAGATGTCGCGACAAATATTTAGGTACATAAACTTATAAAAAACAAAATTGAAACCTCTGAAATGCAATAAACAGAAAAATTCCTACCAAAATCTTGACCATCCGTTAGAATTATTATTTTTGACCATTGCACATATTGTAAGAAATCAGTTGAAAATTTTCTAATCAAATTAATTTCTGTGCGCTCAAAGAAAATGAGTTAGTACTTGCAGTCAAAGTTGTATTTTATCAATGTACACGTTTGCCTACCAAAATCTTCCTTACAAAATGCCAAAATGATGCGCGAAATAACTGTAGCGTAAAACAACACTTCCATCTTCAAGATTCAATAAGAAGACCAAAAACAGATGATACATTACTATAGCCTTATCTAGCTAAAATATTAATACTAACTGCGTAAAAAAGTGAATAATTGTGTACAAGTTGTAATCAATAAAACAAACATGCAAACTGAAAATATAAGATGCCAGTTTAGACTTTTACTATGCATCAAGAATATTTACGCTCTGACAACATGTAATAAATTATTAATAAAATTTGCTAACGTTCAAACTTCACTATGGCAATTTTCTTAATGGCACATTAAAGGTATGATGTAGTACTTTGTGGTTAGATGCAATTAGTGCAATTAAACCCTTTCACTACTGAATATATTTTTTTTAATATTTCGCTTTATTTCGTTCAAATAATTTGTAATACTGTCTGAAATTTTCCGCCTTGCTGAATTTTCCGCTTTGCTCTATTACGTCTTATAACGTGCAAAATCACGCAAAATTGTCAAGAAATCCGCCGAAAATCCTAAAACATTCAAATCTTCAGCAAATTCCTGAAATATTTGGCTAATCTTTAAAATCTTTGAAATCTCTAAAATCCATGAAATTCCCGAATTTTTAAAAATCCAAGAAATTCTGGAAATCCAAAAAATTGTTCAAAATTTTTTAAAAAAACCTTCAGAAATCCTGAGAAATCCACCTAAAATCCTGAGAAATCCACCTAAAATCCTGAAAAATCCACCTAAAATCCTGAGAAATCCACCTAAAATCCTGAGAAATCCTTCTAAAATCCTGAGAAATCCTTCTAAAATCCTGAGAAATCCTTCTAAAATTTGAGAAATTCTTCTAAAATCCTTCTGAAATCCAGACATCTTTTGGATTTCAAAATCTTGTACGCAATTATTGCGGTGGCTATCCTCTCGCTTGAATATGAGATACCAGTTAAATACAATCAACAGTCATCGAGTCTGTTCAGGATCAATCAATTTGTGATGTTAATTCAGGCCAGGTCCAAAAGTTTCACGTACGTTTCGGTCCCGACACACGTCATTAACCAGGCCACTCGTTGACCACCTTCCACTATCACGTGGCATTTGAAAAACGCCTCCAAGCGTTCCACATACCGTCCCAAATCGGAGTTTGGGTCAAACCGCTCAAAGGTGGCAAAACCAGCCATCGAACAAAATGGATAAGAAAAAAAATTAAATATTGGTCAAAAAGTTTCTGGAACCGTTAGCCTAACGCACTTGACGCGTGGTCAGACTTTTACAAAAAACGGCCAAAAGTTTACAAAAAACACTTTAAAAGTAGATACGAATACTCAAGTGTTGTGGGTGAATGATTGTGATCGAATCCAAGTCACCAATAATGTGTTTGTGAATCTTCATGAATATGTAAATGTCGAGCAATTAATATAAGGAGCCATCTTGGTAAGTGGTGTATAATTAAAACAATTTATTTCAGATAGGGGTCGCTGATGCTCGCTGTCAGCCTCAGGGAATCTCAAGAAGAGATGTACAAGTGTTGGGGAGAAGACACCCCAAGAGTGATGTGCCGACGAATCAGCCCGAGCAACCAGGATTACAAGTGGTTCCATACACAGTAAATTCGAGTCAGTCACTAGTAGCAAAGAAAGAACTGAGCATTCCAGATATGCATGTGTATGAAGAGTTACATGATGCTGATTCCAGTTTAAAGTCTCTTTTCAATTATGCATCTAAAAGCTAAAATTCAGAAGCAGCAATCTAAAAAAAGTTGCCGTGGGAATGTCTCCGCTGGGTCTTAAATCAATTTGATTTAACATAAAATCAGGTTAGGCCTAAAAATAGATGTCTAAGAGATTTTCAGTGGCTAAAACAAGCAAAATAACTACTCAAGACGAAGCAGTTAAAACAAATACGTACAAAATTTATGTTAAGCGTGAATACTTAGATCTCTCTCAATTGCCCAAAACCTGTGCCACGGCTGTAAGATCTCACAATCGGAAGCTATCCAAATGGTTTATTGCAGTGATGGCTGCCACGTTATCTATCCTGATCTTTACTAGCCCTTCCTGAGAATTCTTGGCAAAGACCTTAAGGCCCCAAAAAGCTGCTAACAACTCAAGAATATTAATGTGTTTTCTGGATAACAATGGAGGCAAACCCTTCCAATACTGACACCTTCCGAAGTTGCTCCTCAACCCGAGGGAGATGCATCTGAATCAAAGAAAACCAAAAGTTGTTTAGACCAAAGAGACCTTCCTTTGCAGAAGGGCAAGTTTCTCTTCCACCACAGGAGTTCTGACCTTGCCTCTTGATCAATAGAGCAAAAGGACTCGTAATGTGAGAAGTGTTTAGATTTTAGGTGTTAGAGCCCTCTGTAGTGAAGAGGCGTTGCAGAAATTGCCACCGTGGTCGCATTTAGCTTTCCTATGACCAAAGCCAGATCTCTGATAATTTTTAAATTATAAAATTCTTTTTACTAAATTGTTCAAAGAATGCGCCCTGAATAAGCGAATCCACCTTCTAACTCCCGGAAATGTTTAGCCATGTCTGACTTTTGGCTGCCCAAGCCTTAGATTACATTGATGCGTCTCTCATCAATAATGAAATAAATGGTGCTCCGTACTTGTTGGAACACAGCTCTGCTGGCGTTCAGGGACTCTCTCCTGAACATCGGTTGATTGAGATATGCTCTGTCAAACATCTTAGCCATGATAGATCAAATACGGACCATTATACCGTTACTGCGGCAGAGAAATTTCTCTCTTGGCGTCTAGAAAGTTGTGTCGTTCCCCTACGTATGCTTCGATATTTGTTTCTTCTTGAAAAAAAAGACCTGACGGGTCAGTCATGGAAAATCAACCTAAAATTTATTCGAGGTGCTAGTTGAACATTTGGACGCCAGGGCTTTGCAAATTTCCTTAACTGAATTTTCCGTAAGAAAAGGAGTCTCGTCTTCGTCGTCACTCGAGTTGTCAGAAAATTTGTCCGAATTTTCGTCCTCTTTTCTCAAATTCGATTTTTTTGGAACTGATCTGTGCTTATGAAGCGATAACTTCGCGCGCAGTCGAGCAATCTCAAAAGCTTTGGCCTTGTCTGAACATCCTGCCGGTAGAGCATCGTCTACTGCCTTATCTCCAAAGTCGGACTCGTACCAGTAGTCCTTCGATTCGCCCTCGTATCTGTCGTGATACGAAAAAACATTCCCCGTCTAAAGACCGGAAGAAAAAATATTTTTGGTAAATAAATTCATTTTTTATCATAATAAAATTTGACATGTTGCCAATATAATTAAAAAAGGTTGTTTTTTTTAAAAAAACATACCCAGAAAACCATTATTGCAAAAAACTTACTTTTTGATATGAATGAGTTATAACCCCATCGTCTTGGCAAGATCGAGAATCGTGGGTCAATTCGGCAGGCTCCCTGTGCATTAAGGAAGCCTCGCCTGTCAAAATTCGATCACTGAATACTTGCCCTGCCATAAAAATGAGGCGTTCGATGGCCTGGGCGGAGAGTCCCGTTTCAGGCCTACTCGTTAGTCCATTCGTCGTGCTACCGCGTTCGTCAGATCGGTTCCTCGAACCCCCGCATCGGTAAAAACTTCCGAATGTGGGTTATTTTGATGGTTACGAACTGGCGGCGATAAAACAAACGAATCAACTAGATCCTGCATCAAACTGAGCTTTGTGCACAGCTTTTGGTGCAGATTTCAGAGGTGGGCCAAACGGTTTTGGCTCACTCACTCTTGAATCTACACTACTCTGAACAACATTACCGGTTCTTGCTCCTAACATTTAGGACTGAGATTGGTGAGCAGTTTTAGAGTAAATTCTAGACATTGCTGTGGTCACGACTTTGATCGTGATCCCAGCGCTTCAGTTTTGGTAACTGTTTACCAAAGCATTCATTGTGAAATTCTGGTGAATAGGTCGATCGAGCCGTTTCTCTCGACTGTCAATCGAGCCGTTGCTCTCGACATATTCAAGCTGCACTGAGGATCGAGGACCAGAGGCCCACGACGAGTGAGTGCATCAGCCGAGTGGGGAGAGAAGACATTTCCCGCCTCATTTCCTTTGTTTAGTTTTAGTTAGCCATTTTATTCATTTCCTTTGTTTAGTTTTAGTTAGCCATTTTATTCATTTCCTTTGTTTAGTTTTAGTTAGCCATTTTATTCAATTCGTTTCATTAATAATTCCCTAGTCATGTATTCATTTTGTTATTATTATTATTCCGTCTGTGATTGCTGTAAATTACAATGATTGCAATTAAATTACTTCGTGTTCACGCATAGGCCAGTTCTGTGTTTGGGGTTACAATAGTAACAGGAAATAAACAAAGCGAATTCTGGATTTTAATGGCCGAAAATAGACATGTTGTGTTTGGTCTCCAAATTGCATGTGACTCAGAAAGATTGCATTTATTTGTTATCAGAATAATTTGTACAATATCTCAATCACAAACACTACCAGTGCAATTCCAATTCCTAAGCACAGAGTAAAAAAAAG
>JAQFXT010002015.1:0-14025 GCA_034683725.1 Strigamia crassipes
GAGCACGACGAGTCGTGTATGACTTTCGTGGGATTTTCCGAGAGTTCCGTGAATTGGCAGTCGCATCCGATCGGGTTGAAAGAAATGTCCACCGTCAAGTTGTGATCATTTGGAAGTGCGAGTGTGGTCATCGAGTTGTGGGTCAAATTGATCGCTGCGTCGATATAAGTGAAGTAGTTGGTCAGGTTGATTTCGGTCAACGAGTTGTGACTCAAATCCAGCATTTGGAACGGGAAAATCGTCACGTTTTCTACCACAAAAGTGAAATTTTCCAACTTGTTGCGTGACAGATTTAAGTGGATGGAGAAGCGTCGTTCATCCATTGCAATGGCTACCATTGTTAACTGATTACCAGATAAATCAACCGATCTCAATTTAGTCAACAAATTCGAGTCTACAACGTGCAAATCGTTCCCACTCACATTTAAACTCTCAAGATTGGACAAGCCCTCAAAAGTTGGCAGTGATTTCAATTTGTTTCCACTCAAATCAATATCCCTCAACTCCTCCAACCCAGTGAACAAAGTGTCGGGAAGCTGTTCAATCCCATTAAACGTCATCCAAATCACCTCCAACCTCTTGTTCCCCTCAAACAATCCATCAAACTCACTCTCATCTAAACCAACACAGAAACTGACAAACAATTTCTTTAATGGCTTCCACATATTTTGCTTTAAACCAACCAGGGAAACATTGGCATTACCATCCATGACCAAAACATCGGTACCATTAGGTGCGAGTGCAGGCAACTCCGTTAAATTACCGTACGAGCAGTCGGCAATGCCAAACTGAGACTTTATGAAGCAGCTGCAGCCGACGTCGCAATTATCTAAAACACACTTTAATTCTTCCTTATCCAATTCCTTAACCAATTGGTTTTCAACTTCTTCCGGTCCTTGACAGGTCAAGTTTAAATCACTTAACTTAATTGGACATTGTTCAGCAAACTGGCTTCCTAAACAATCGACCAACCATTTGACTCTACAATCGCAATAAATGGGATAATTTAAATCGATAGTGGGTTTTGTGAATTGAGGCACTGCTGAAGTCAGCGTCACTTTATTCTCATAAGTTAAGCTAGAAATATTATTCCCCGCGAGATAGATAGTCAATGAATCTGGATATCCGAGTAAATCATCCACTGATATAGTAGTCATCGAATTGTGAGACAAATCCAGTCTTTCAAGTTTAGCCAGATATTTCCAATTCCATTGAAATTGGTTGATTTTATTGTTAGCTAAGCTCAGGACTTTCAAGGTGGATGGCAAATGCAAAGCATTTACTTCCTCTTTTCCGATGTAATTATTCTCCAAATACATTTCTGACAGCACGCTGCAGTGAAGAAATGAGTCAGGATGGATTCTGATCAATCCGTTATTCGCTACATTCAAGTACTTCAAGTACTTGTTGGTCGCGAACAGATCGGCTGAAATTCTACCGACACGATTGTTATTTATCCACAAACTCTCCATGATAAGTAGTTTGGAAAAAACATTATCATTTATCTCCAATAGGTCGTTGAAACTCAGATCTAGGCTCACCAATTTCTCCGTGAATTGAAATATATTGAAAGCAAGTTCCCTGATTTTGTTATGGCTGAGATTTAAGCTCTGCAACTCACTGGCATCCTCCAATAGCGCGGAAGGTAAATAACTCAACTCATTTTTAACCAGAGAAAATTGAATTAACGAAGGTTTCACCCCTAACTTAAAATTCCTGAAATGTTTCAAAGGTCCATTGCACGTGACAATATTCAAAATGTTCAAATTCTTCCACAGATCAGAATTTAAATGGGTCAGTGATTCGCAAGCCACACTTGTTAGCGTCAGTGAACTCCACAAGTTTTTATCGCCAGCAATATCGGGATGGTTGCGGTCATAGGCGTAATGGCCTTCGATGGTTTTACCACCTCCACCTCCACCCCCGCCTCCACCTCCACCTCCACCGCCACCGCCACCCCAACCGCCACCGCCACCGCCACCTCCACCGCCAGGGTTAGGAATAAATTGCTCTGGAATCCAATTCAAATAAGGTATATGCGAGCATTCTATATGTCTATTTGGAAGACATACACAATGTTTAGGACATTGGTCATCGCAGCTTTGGAACTGAGTCAAAAAGATGGATTTTAGTTTTGAATGTTCATTATTTCCTGCACATTTCAAAGCACCTGGGAATTCCAACTGCAACGTTTTCCTGGCTCGTTTGACATAATCTAAGAAATACTTTAAGTCGCACGAGCAATCCAATGGGTTGTTAGACAGTAGGACTTGATAATATTTCCCATTTTCGCTTTCGATTTCAACCGATTTAATCCTGTTTTGAGTCAAATCTAAAATGGTGCCATTTTTAAAACCGAAGTTGGAAGTGTGGAATGTATCTAATTGGTTTGAACTCAAATCCAACCGTTTCAGATCTCGAGGAAAAGTCAAATGCTTGTTTATCTTTATCTTGTTGTTGCTCAATGAAATGATTATAAGCGTTTCGGGCCATTTACAGTTATCTATGTTGCCAATGTTGTTGGAACTGACGTCCAATTGAGTGATATTTGTAAGTGGTATCAAAATATAAGCCAATTTCTCGAATTTGTTCGATTGTAAATTAAGAATTCGGAGGTTCGAGTAGTTGTGAGTGGGATTCAGATCGAGTGTCTCGAGTCTGTTGTGTTTTAGGTTCAAAATGGCGAGCGATTTTAAGCTTTCGAACAACTCTCCTGGCAAATACTCGACCGAGTTAAAACTCAAATCCAATTCCTGCAGATTGTCTAACCCCTTAAAAGTGTCTTTTGCAAGATAGGAAATTGAATTGTGAGATAAGAACAACCTGACTAATTGATTTAAACTCGTGAAAATACTCTGTTTGGAATTAAACGACACAACGAGGTCACTCGAGACTAAAAAACACGAATTTAAGTGTAAATCAGTCACATTTTGGAACCGGGAATCCAAAAGCGCGCTCAAATTGCTCACATTATTCGAATTCATGTTCAAAATGATAGGTGAGAAACCAATCTGTGTCGGTATTGCTGACAGTAATGAATTGGAACAATCTAAAACGCCAACAGATAAACAGGAACATTGTCGAGGACACCCCGATGTTGTTTCCTCGCAATTCAAAAGATCTAAGCAATTAAATTCGTCATAAACGAACTGGAAACGTGAGTAATTCGCACATAAGCAATTTTTCTCAAACCGATTTCGATTCAAATAAACCAGAGCCGAAATCGAGTCTGTTTTATTTCGAGTTTTCAACGCTTGGAAATTAAATTCAGATATCAAATTATCGTTCAAATTGATGCGAAAATTCAACGAATCTTTCTTTTGAATAGCGTTGTAGGTTTTTAAAAACGGATTGTTATTAATATTGGTTTTAAAAATGGAATAAAAATCGCCAAAATCGATAAACGTCAAATTATTATCCGACAAATCGAGATCGATTAAAAAATCTAATTTCTCGCTCCAATCCCCGGTCAAACGAGAGATATTATTATGAGATAAACCGAGCACGATAATTTTCGAGGGGAATACCGGAAGATTTTCGATCCGGTTGTGGCCCAAATTCAAATACAGCAAATCGGTCAACGAGGAGAAGGAAAATTTGCTTAAAAAACTCAATTTGTTGTGGTTCAACGAGAGGTTTTGAACCTTCCACAAGCAGTCGAACGTCGAGTCGCTCAACGAAGTCAAATCGTTGAACGACAGCAACAATTCGGTCGCGCTGAACAAACCCCAAGAGAAACTGTCGGGTAGCGACATCAAGTTGTTGTGACGCAGATCCAGCCGCCTCAAGAACTTGGATCTGGAGAAGAAGAACGGGGGAATCGACGTCAAAATGTTCTGACTGGCGTCGAAAATTTGCAAAAATTGCAATTCGTGGATGAGATTCTCGGGTAGAACTCGTAAACGATTTCTGGACAAAAACAGCCATTCCAACGCCGAATACGGATCGAACGTGTTGTCCGTCAGTTGGATGCGGTTCCCGTCGACAAAAATCCTCTTCAGTTTGGCCGGGTTGGGCAGTTTGGACAGGTCGAAGTGTTTAAAATTGTTGTTCGATAACACGATGGCCCAGGCTTCAAACAAGTTGCTAAAAATCGCCGCTGGGAGTTCGGTCAGGTTATTCCCGGTCAACGAGAAGATTCCAACTTGTGTTTGAGTTTCCAGCAAATTCTCTTCGATGTTTGTCAGGTTGAGATTATCGATGTATAGATTCTGTAGTCCTTGGAATTGGTTGAAAAGTTTCGCGTTTACAGCATCTGCGCACAACGAGATAAAAGTAAATTTAGCAGTTGCGGCCATCTTTGAAAGGATTCCAGTTCAGTCGTGACTCGCATCGCCCTTCACAACTGTGCTGGGAAAACGTTTTATTAAAAATGTGGATTAAAATTACAACGTACCTCGATTAAGTGGATAAAGTTTTCCTTTGAAAGGTTCATATTTGAACCAGCATGTTTTGTTATCGGCTTCACATTTTAGAATTAAAGTCGCTGATCCAGCTACAACACCCGAATCACTACAATTGCACGTCTCAGGACAGATAACTGGAGTTGAGTCCATGGTTTGAAGTGAACATCTCAAAATGTAATTCAGGAGGAAAATGGAGGTCAAGGTGGATCGTAATAATTCCATGCCATGTAGTGCGGCTATTTCATAAAGAAATGAGAAATCAATTCGTGAAATCCTCCGTGTTGTAATCGGAAACCAGTTCTGCCGCTTCCTCCACCAAACCGATAGAACTTTTTCGATTCGTCGAATAAGTTGTGAGGATATGACTTGGGTTTTTTCCTTGGTTTTTCCGAGTTCATAAAAATATTTCAAGGTGTTCTCGTGAGAACGACACTTACTTTAAAGAAGTTTCCTCAAGGACGATACCTTAAAGATGTTAAAGGGTCATTTTCGCTTTTTTTAACTATAAGATATGAGGCAATCACTTACCTTGAATTAAATTTTATTCTAAAGGAGTTGGAGTTTGTTCCTCCGGGAATCCACGTTTACGGATCCACTTTTTTTAAAAAATTTTACCACGGAGAACTTCGCCGTATTGACGACTGATGGCGGTGGTCGCCAAAATGGCGGAAGATTCAAACAGTTTGAAAAATAAAAATAAATACGATCACGTAATTTTAAATTTATTGTACCGTTTTTAGGTCATTCACAATTTGTACAAAAATCATTTCACAAAAAAACTCAATCAAACTTTTTCTTAGTTTAGAACTTTTAATAAAGGTAACAGAAATAAAAAATAACTATATCAAAAATCTTATCAATGGCAGTGGTAAAAAATTTTACACGGGTAATTAAGCTTATTTCATCGTCTCTACGAGTACATTTTCTACCGACGCATCTAACATAACACGATTTATTGCTAGTACACAAAAAGAAAAAGGGAACTAAGGAAATAAAATTTAAAAAAAGTATATTTTTCGCGAATCTCATCATTTCAAAACATTTGATATACTTTCAACGTCAATTTAATATCATTAGCAGATATGTAATTTATTCTACATCTTTTGATTATGGATGTTTGATGACACAAAATTGCATTGAGGAAATTTTAACTATGAGATTGTCTCCAAATGAGCTTTCACATTGTCTATTTAAACCAAATCCTTCAACATTAAACAGACATAATATCGTTTTACACTTGCAATTTTCTTTTAAATATGAAACTAATCACAACAACTATAGTTTCCGATGTTTGACACCAGATTACTTCGAAATAAACCAAAAATAATAATTTTCACTTCACTTAAAAACCTTAAAACAACGGAGCCACACGTTGCAAAAATTCGGCGTATTCATCCTCCGTTGTAAACTCGTCAACTTTCACATTCTGTTTGTGTTTTTCCAACGCTTCCAATTCGGCCTCCATCTCATCCGCGACCATCTCCACGTCCCTTTTTCGTCGGTACTCCGTTTGGCTCGTGGCTTCGACGCACAGAACCACAAAGGTATTGCTGCACGTGTATTCTTCTTGCTCGAGCAACTTGCCAGTGTTCAACGGACTCGCCAAACCAACTTTATCCTTGCTGTTCGAATGCCACGCATCGCAATACGTGTCCATCGACCTCTCCCCCGAACGAGTCGATCCGTGCCAAATGATTTTTTGCGGCCTTAAAATAAGAAAAATCGTTAAAAATAAATTTTAAATACAATCCCACACGTTTAAATCGATACCAAGTGTTATCCTGCATCACATTACGTCCATCAAACGAGTACAATCGTGGATGATAACTAAACGGTGCCCCTGTACCGACAAACATGTCGCTCCATGAATTAAACAAAACATCACCCTGTAAATTAAATTAAATTAAACATTTTTTTTTATGTTATTAATTTTGCAGGTTACTTGCCCGAATGTTAGCCACGGGTAATGATTTGTCCGCATATCTAACGAGACTGTCCAAATTCTGAACACGAGATGAAAGGAATGCTCGAAAGGTTCCTCGAAGCCCGGCACGTCTCGCTTGGCGGTAACAGCTGTAATCAACACCTCGAACCCCGTGCATGTCTCCGGAATAGGGCTCGTTGAGGGCCGCCATACGCAGCTAAAATAAACAAATGAAAAACAAAAATCAGATTTAAATTAATTTTAAAAAAATTTCAAATAAATTCCGAGTAAATTTATTTGAAAAATTTATCGACATTTTTTTTTTTTTCTTTTCCTTTTTCTTTATTAAACAAACCTTTTTACGAAGCTAGGTCCCCAAAAATTGTGCATGTATAAAGAAAATGAAATTCACTAAATCAATATCAAAGAGGTGCGAGTTTTATTTACCGTTGGGCCAGATGCCAGTAGCGAATCAGCTGGTAATTTTAAAACCGACGAAGGCGTTGTTGACGTCTAAAAACAGTTTAATTTCGATCTTTTAACAGGTTTTAATTAAAATTTACGGATAAAAATTACCGCTGGTGGATCCGTGGGTATCGCAATCGTAGACCCGAGCTAAAAAATTCAAAATTTAACTGTCAAATCTTAATATTTCAAATAAATCGAAGCAACCGACCGATACATATTGCCATCCATCCTGCACTCGGACTAGTAACGCCTGCTCACTAACAATGTACGCCAATGTGCCAACTGGACTAAAGCGAGATAATTTCAACATGGCGTCTAAAGACTGGAAAGTTACTGCCTAGAAATCAAAACAATTTATTTATTTAACTATTTTCTTGTAATTTATCGAAATAAACAATAAATAACTTACTCCTGGGACAATTGTGTGACGGAGAGAGTAATCGCGTTGATTACCCGGTGAACCTGGGGCTCCCGGAGGGCCCGGGGGGCCCGCTGGGCCTGGAGGACCTGAAACAAATATTTAAAATCAAATTACACTTGTCTATAATGTATAAAATAAATATTTTACCACTCAAATAATTGAGTTCCTTAAGTCTTCTGAGTTCTCCTTGGAACGTAAAATAAGAAATACTTAAGGCGAATAGTAACTGATGAAATTGACCATGAAAAATTGAAAAAAAAGTCAAATAAAAGACAATAAAACCGTTAGCTTACCAAGGCGACCAAAACCTGGTGGTCCAGGAGGGCCGGAAGCTCCCCGCGGACCAGGGGGACCGGGTAATCCTTGACCCGGAGTTCCGGCTGGTCCGGGTTTGCCCATTTCTCCTTCGATCGATAATCCCGGCGGGCCCCGTTCTCCCTTTAAAATTCGTTCAATTTCAAACAACAAATTGAAAAGTGAAACAAACAAAACTAACTGCGACTCCAGGTGGACCGGGAGGTCCCACGACAGGTACGAAACCTCCATCCGATTGGGTGGATTGACCAGGAGGACCAGGAGCGCCCTAAATCAATAATAACAATATTTTGTTTACATAACCAAGTGAGTTCGAGTGATATTTACCGGATTTCCTTTCTCTCCCCTTGGACCGGTCGGCCCGATCGGTCCGGGTGGTCCTTCTGGACCGATGGGGCCTAGTAGCCCTGTAGGACCAATGGGTCCTGTGTCACCTTTGTGGCCCTTTTCTCCAGGAAATGCAAAACTATTCGGATGCTGAGAAAAATGGAAACGAAAATTGACGACGCACGTTTTTGAGTTTTCGTAAAAACTTACGTATGAAATTCCTTCGTTGGTGTCTAATGCAACACCAGGGGGTCCGGGAAGTCCTATTTCTCCTTTATCTCCCTTCGTTCCGGTCCCGGGTTCACCTGAGCGTCCAGGTCGGCCCTAAATTAATTTTTTTTTTTTTAATTTTTTTTTAAAATAATTTTTATTTTTTTTATTTTTTAACTTACAGGAAAACCTGGTAGTCCAATTTCACCAACTTTTCCAGGAGGACCCATGACCCCGGGTGTTCCCGGGGGCCCTCGTTTACCTCTCCGACCAGCTGAACCGGGTTCACCCTTTAAACACCAAGAAATTACTCATTCGGTATCGAATTAATTGAATTTAAAAATATTACTTTGTAAAAACGTAGTGGTTTGCCATCCGTGGTTCCGTCCGAAGATCCTGGCGTTCCCGGGGGCCCACGATCACCCTTCCCGCCTTTCTGTCCGAGTGGCCCGATATGTCCACGCTCACCTTTGGGCCCCACCGGACCCTAACGAAATGAGAAATTAATTAAAAATAAATTCTATTCCCAAATTTAATGTTAATTCTTACCCGTTGTCCACCAACTGCTGGTTTCCCCGGTGCACCAGGTTCACCTTTGGGTCCTGGGGGACCCCGATCACCCTTAACGCAAAACCACAATTATAATTTAATTTAATTTAATTTTTTAAATTTCTTTACTTTTTCCCCTGCTTGTTCAGCGAGCATATTCATTGCTCCTCCAATTCCAGGAGGCCCAGGAGGCCCCGGCATACCAACCCCCGTATCACCCTTTTCACCCTTTTCACCCTTAAAAAAAAAAAAAAAAAAAAAAAAAATTATTAAATTAAAAAAAAAAAAAATTTTATTCCTACTTTTGCACCGGCTATCCCTGGAACAGCGACCTATTGAAATAAAAGTAGATGGAAAACATGTAGCGCAGTGAAAGCAACCCTAAATTAAAAGGCGGAACATCTGGCAACAGTAGCCAAGCAGTGAAGCCCACCATCACTTAACGTACACCGCCTTTTAAATTACGCTAATAATACATTTCAAACATGGAAATAAACTTACAGCTGGCTCTCCTTTTTCTCCTTTTGATCCGGCCCTTCCGTCCATTCCAGGAAACCCAGGAAGACCGTTTTTTCCCGGCTGACCTTTGCAATCGGCCGGCGGTAAATAATCCCCAGACTCGGCATTGGGATAAGCAGACCCCACCTACCAACAAAAATAAATAATAAACAAAAATAAACAAAACATCCAACTATTCTTAACTCACCTCCACAAAAGTTCCAGTAAGCATCGCCTCTGAGCTACCCGGTGGTCCGGGCGGTCCGGGGGGCCCGGGGGGCCCGATCTCACCTTTAAGAGCGCGCGATTCGTCCTAAAATCGAATAAAATCCGAATAAAAAACGTAATTGACATTTGTTTTTCATTACCGAATGACGATTTAATTGACTAGCATTCAACTTTTCGTCGCACAAACATTCACCAGGTGGCCCCGGCGGTCCGGGTGGTCCGGCAATTGATTTCCCCGTCTAAAAATACAAGCGCCGTTGTAAATTATAGCTGAAAACTGCAACCATTGTGCATTTATAGCGACCTCTGACTGCCCATTGACTGTTCCAGGCAAAAGAATCAACTCGTCTCCCGAGGTCACTCCGGCCGGAGCACCGGGTGGTCCGGGAGGTCCTTGAATGCTCTCTCCCTGCATAAAATGAAAATTTTGAATTATAAAAAATTTAAATCATTTTAGTATTCACAGCTGGCGGTGAGCTAAGAGTGCAATTAACCTTTGGTCCTTGCGATCCTCGGTCGCCTTTTTCTCCTTTTTCACCTTTAACTTGAAACTGACCTGTCACTCACAAATAATATTCACAGGTACTGAGGATATTCAACACTTTAAAAATTTAAATTTGGTGAAATGTTACCTGGTTGCAGCTGAGGTGGTGGTGGTAATATGGTGGGGGGCGGTGAAGCTGAAATAATTTAACTCGTTAATGTGGAAAAACTAAATTAAATGTAATTATAAATACTAGTGGATTCAAGGCTAGTGCTGTCTTGCGCTTGACTGGTTTCAATATCCAGATCATCACTCTGTTAAAAATAACCAAAATATGTGAAAAACAAGCACTGGTCGGATTCGAACATTCAACTTTAATTTTTTTTTACCTGGCGCGAAAATAGAGGGCCCGCGGGCTATTTAAAATGGTTTTTGTGGCCAATTTTAAAAATCGACCCCGCGGTTATTTTTGTATCGCTTTATGACGTTTTTACAATTTTTTGCAACGTTATGCACGCGTTTCCAATGCATACCATCAGAAACGTGAGCAAAACTTCGAAAAATGGTCGCAACAACATTGTAAACGTCGAAAAAACGCCTCTAATTGCACACCCGCGGGCAAATCGAAGATATACGGTATACAAGAGAGTGGAAATACAAAATTCCAAAATTGTCTATGCGATAGTTTTTACAATTTTGATGAGTGGTTTTGAGGCTTGTCAAACTCAAAACAAAATGGAGGTGGCCAAACTCGATCTAAGTGGCCAACTTGAATTATCATCAATATGCTGAAGCGTCCATGATCACAAGACAGCTAGGAAACTCAAGAACCAACTCTGGTATAGTCTGCGAACTTGTGAGTACTAAAACGCCGCTAACTGCCCTTAATTTTATCAAATTAATTATCACATTAATTATACAGTACTTGTTTTTTTTTTGCATCTCATTTTCAATTGGTAGAGTACAACTAAAACCCAATATGGTGGACAACGGCAAAACTATAAAATCATGCAATTGTTTTTAGGACCAGCCCCTTGGCACTGAATACTGAACTTGAACTGATATATTGAGAATATATGTAGCACCTATCTAACAAATAGGTGCAGTTTCCCTCCGATGAACCTTTATTTTGGCGTATCTCTAACATGTCGCATATTAGTAGAAATTTCAAGAATTCATCAGTTACGCATATGAAGTAGTATTCAAAATCATACATGTAATAAAAACCCCCTATTATAATATTTTTTTTTACTATTTAAACATTTAAATTTGTTTATACAAAAAAAAAGCAGCTAATAACATTTATCACCCTGATTCGCCAATAAGAAAAAGCATAGGTCAACATTTACAACTTGCACTTTCTTTTTCATACTATCAAAGTCAAAAGTAGCCATAAAATAAATCCATTTTGTTACTCCTTTTTTTATTCCCATCTTACCTGTAACTCGAACTGCGGCAGAGGCATATCACCTCTGGGACCTTCACCGCTGGAAGACCCCTGAAACAAAAAGACACTAATCAACCATAGAAACATAAAAATAAAAATAAAATATTTAAAATAAGATATATAGTAAATTTACAACTGCAATTTATTCACACAACACAATGGACTTTGCACAATCAACAACTATTTGAAACAAGAAATAAACGAGTCTCATTTCATTCTCAAACATCCTGTGTATGTTTTGAGTTAGGTGATAGCTGAAGGCTTTTCGACCTCGGCTCTTAAGTGTCGCAACAAATTACTCGCTATGACAGATCTATGATCTCCACAACAGTATTGTCAGTTGATAACCCACAATTTAAAAAAATGCGTATAAACTTTAAATTAAAAAAAAAAAATGTCTATAGGCGATATATTGCATAAATCAAGTTTTCTAACTTTGTTACTTTATATTTTATTATGTGGGGAGGGATTTTTTTTTTACAGGCACTCAACGAAACAACACTATTAACTAAAGATTCCACACCCCGAATATTCCGCCTTTCTTAAAACGCGACCTTGATGCAAAACTCACACTCATCCACTTAGGTCAAGACGATTTCAGCAATAGATAATAAGAATTAGCACTCAAAAACACCGAGTTTGCATTTTTAAAGTAAGCAGCTGCCACTGGAAGCTCCCAATTACTGATTTCTGTGTATATTTACTAAGGGTTATTTGAATTTGTAGACAAAACAAAGATAAAAGAGCAGGAGCGCTTCGAGTTACGTGTTTTGTTTCTTCTTAAAACGTCTACGTTAATGCGCGCATCGGAATAGTTTAATAATAATAATAAAGTTTTTTTGATGGCGTAAATAAAATACAAATAAAATACAAAATAAATCAGTAATGACAAATATTAAATGCTGCTGCATTGTATTTTTTTGTCTGTCACGTAGTGTAATGAAACTTTTATAACGTTAAGGAAAAAGTGTGTCGCGCAAAGTATATTTTCCAATTTTTACGTTACACTAAATGTAGTGAAAAAATTGCTCTAATTGTAACGAAAAAGTGACTTTTCGTTATCAATCTGGTTCTTTTTTTATTTAAACATCGAAATTTGCGTAACTGTAATTGATTTTAATCGATCATTTATTGACATGTAAAGTTACCGCTGAATAAAGTTAAATTATAACTAACTTTATAACTAACTAATTAACTTTATTCAGCGGTAACTTTACATGTCAATAAATGATCGATTAAAATCTGGTTCTTATAACCTCATGGTGTTATGGTGTAATGTCATAACAGAAGTTTATACAAACAATAACAATCGAGAACTGAAGGTTTCAGATCCATTTTCCCCTCGTCTTTGGTTTTTTGTTTCTAAACAAGATGAAGTGCACGTTAATAATTAGTTTCGAGTTGAATGCACTTCTTATCGCACTATTTTTTTTTCTTGTTATTATTTGGACAAGTTTGAAAATTAAATGGTTAAATTATTAACTTGACACTTCAACAGCTGCTTACAAAGCGGCACATTCTAGCAACAGCTTGAGTCTCCCTCAACCAAATGAAAAGAATAAATCACCCATTAAATACTCCACCACCAGCTGATTCACCAAAGCCTAAACAAAAAAAAAAAATTTCTCCGAACACATAAACTTTTTAAATTAACTCAATTTCACCCGCCATTTTTTCTAATTACTAAACAAAACAAAAAAATAATAAAAAATAAATAAAAAAAATAAAAAAAACGAAATAATTTACTTCGCCCTACGTGAATGATGTCACAGTTAGAAATGATGGGTTTGGGGTTGGGTTTAAACAGTAGTTCCCCTTGCCAATTCCTCTTTCGCCCACCCCCCTAATGCAGAAAAACATTTGTTGCACCTGAGAGAAAAAACGATCTTTCAATCTCGCCATCAGGAGAGGTGTTCGCATTCAATTCTTCAAATTGGCATTTGCGCCCTCCAACCACCGCTCACCCATTTCCTTCCACGTTCCACCCCTGCAGAATAGCAACGGCAGAGGGGGTCGCGAGGGAATCGAGGAGTGAAAGAACATTCACCCGTAGGGGGAATCAAGTGAAATCAACAACCAACTCTCATTCATACGAGCAGCAGCTAACAAAAGCATTCTAATTCCTCATTAGATAATAAATACATGGGGGGACACTTATGAATGGCTTCGTAATTGAACAACATTTGTTTGCTAAACGGATAAAAACAACGTCCGGTCTTGGAAATTCAAATTGCCGCACCTTAAACGGCTTGATAACTCATCACGCACTCGTTTATTATTATTAGCAAACGAAGGCAATTAATTTTTTTTGCAACTTGGAATATAATTGAGTTTAAAAAAGCGTTCCGACACAGGTTTTATGGCGTAAAATAGGAAGGATTTAATGTAATGTTGGAATTAATATTCTGCGCGGATGCGGATATAAATACTGGGAGAGGGAAATTGTAAAGGAATAAATAAGAATTTTTTATTTTTATTTTTATTTTTATTATTTTTTATTTTTTTTGGAGGGGAGAGTCAGGTTTGTGTGAGTTTGGTGCAAGTTTTCCAGTGTCGTGTGTAGTATAATGAAGGCTCTATGAAATTCGCATCTGCATCGGAATCAAAATAACAGCCGTGAGAACACGTGTTGGACGAGATTTCCACATTTGAATTGCTGACAAGGGACCACATGTACTAGAAATCACTGATTTCTATGAGGAATTTTTTTTTTTTTTTTTTTTTTTTTTTTTTTTTTTGGTTTTATTT
>JAQFXT010002016.1:0-14022 GCA_034683725.1 Strigamia crassipes
TTTTAAGTTTTCTAAGATGTCTTACTTTTGTTTTACTTAAATAAATGACTGAATCATGCACATTTTGGGATTATTTTCGTTTTACACGATTTTACATAACAAAATCCAAGATTACAATTTACACGGTTTTGTGAAGAACCGATCATCAGTGTAAATCGGGGAATAGGTGTACAGTACAATCCTGGCTAAAAAATTGTCACTTTTGTATGCTGCTTGTATTTAGAAGTGACTACTTTCCAATGTTACCAACTAGAATTGATGAACAAGTCAAGTATGGATAGGGATCAAGCTTCATGCATTATGTAAGATTTTGAAATGTTTTGACAACTGATAAAAAAATGCATGAAACTTGACCCCTATCCATACTTGACTTGTCCATCTGCTCTAGTGGCGACATTAGAAAATAGTCACTTCTAAAGTCAGCAGTATACTAGAACTGACAATTTTTTTAACCAGGATTGTACAAAATAAACTGAGCTCTGAAAGTACAAACCTGGAGTTTAATTAAAAGATAAATTCACTCACCTCTAATAAATGATTAGTAACAGGATGCCACAAAACATCAACTCTGTGCAAATTTACTAAACAAGTTTCCAATAACTTAGCAACAGCAAACAATGATGGTTCCTAAAACCATTTTTAAAAAAAATATTACATATACATCAATTAATAATATGTGGCTAATTTACCCTGTTGGTATATGCCAAATCCAATGTGTCATGCGATAATTTACACAAAGCATCAATTAAATGATGAAATGCAATGTCATCCAAAAGCTGAGAGCTCTCAAATAACTGTGATAACATGGCTGATAGTATTGGTAAATCAGCCATTACAGCTGTTGTGATGACAGTGTTTGGCGAGTCAGTAATGCGACCTGCTTTTAAACTGCCACCTGTAGAAGGTTTTAACCCAAGAATCCATGCTAAATGCTGAAGTGTGGATAGTAACAAATGCCAAGCTGTTCCTAAAACTTTTCCATGACTGTTAGCAATTTCTAATAGAGATCTCATACACTGCAGATTTTTTGAGGTTAGCTGTAAAATAAACATAATAATTAATCCCATAACTTCACATAATTATTTTATAAACTGACAACAACTGGTCCTTGCAAGGCTCCAATTGGTAACGATGCTGTTGATAAAGGAGTTCCAACTGCAACAACTTGCTGCCTCATTTCAGAATCCCCAATGTACTGATTTACTGTAATAGTTGAACCAGGAGAATCTTTAGAAATAAATTTAAAAAAAAAATGTTTATTGTAAAAGTAATTATAAAATAAATATTTATAAAAAATATTTGTTTAGACACATACAATATGCAGGACCGATCAGGGATGCTCAAGTCCCAAAGAGTAGCAAAGTTACCACTTCCACAATGTGGAAAAAAACAAACATGGCTGTTTCTAAGTGTTCGGTTTCATATGCCACGTGGTCAAGGGGACAACCATGAGACGCTGATCGCAACGCACACAATAAGAGACTAAACCAGACAAAGACACACTATTTAAATGTAAGATTACTCTTTACTCCGTTCGTTTGTAGAGGGGCCTATTGCGCGTTCTCCCTTTGCATGAGGTTCTGACTGCTAGTCACACAATCGAAGACCGCACGGCCGACAAGTTCGTGTAGATTTCTATCGCACAATGCCTTACGAGGACATGGCACACACAATCAGGACTCTCAGCTGGCACTCAGAACCGAGAAACAATGTGTATTGTTTGGGGTCTGTGGCGCAATTAAGAACTTACGGCCTTTAATTCGACATCTAGTTATGTATGTGTATGCCTGGACTTGGGATTTTGTTTCGCGTCCGATTTTTGCATTTTAATAATATATTTTAAAATCTAAGGGTTGCCTCACTCCAAAAAAATTAAGAACCACTGCTCTAGTAACTAGTAACAACTAACGTTAAGACAAATATTAATTACAGTAACATATTCTTACCATTGTTTGCGTTTGAGTTTACGCTCGGAACATTCAACACAGATAATATATAATTCGGTGGTAACGAAGCCTTGCAAAGAGCCGTAATGAAAGCGTCACGTGCTACTATCATGTTCAAACCGCCAGTAAGGCGAATATAGGATTGTATAGCTTTCAAAATACTTTCTGTAGTGGATTCCTCAGTACTGATGTTTCATATAAAAACAAAAATATAATTAAAGATAGTCATATTCAAAAAAACAATTGTAATAACCTGGCTTCTAGCAGCAAAAATAAAGATCTTAAAAGACTAGACCAAGAGGATGTAATTAAATGTTCGTTTAACTTCACAGTTTCTACATAAAATTAGAACAAAAAATATCAGAAATAAATAAATTTTTTTACACAAATAAAATATAATAGTTTAAAATTTGTATTTTTTTTCTTCTGTTTTTCCCACTAATTTTGTAGTTCCTAAATTTTTTTAATAACATGCATTTAACCAGCAGCAACCGGCTAAATCTACTAAGTACTAAAGACAGAACTTTTCAAAATTGATTAATACATTTTACAATTTATTTTAAAAGCATGTAGATAGCCAAAGATGTTCACCACATTTAAAATATACACAAAAATTAAAATTACTTTCATTACTGCTTGGTTGAAAATGTTCCAAAGCTCCATCCTTAATTTCATGTGAAGTTTCCGAATCATTTTCAATGATCAAACTTATACTGCAAATAACTTGCAGCAGGCATGCGTACGCTAATGAAATGCCATATCCTTCTGGTAACAGAGGTGGTTCCAGTTTCTCTAACATATCCAACCTAATTTAAAAAAATATTTTATAGTTTTATACATTGGTCTATTTTGGTTGTTTATTTTAACTTGTTTAAACAGACTAGTTTAAACCCGTTTAAACAAGCGTTTTTGCTCTAATTTAAAAAAATAGTTTTAGCGGTAAAAAACGTTGTCGGTAATCGATTGGTGGTAAAAAAATTGCAAGTAATTTTTTGTCTGTATTTGGATTGGCGGAAAAATTCTTGGTGGTTTTGAATTGGTTGTAGTGTCGTGCTAAGCCAGTAATTTACCAAGTGTGGCCATTTCTACAAAGACATGACCAACTAGGAACGCTGAGGTCCTGAAGAGCAGCACAACTGCCACTGCCAGCATCTGAAAGGCTGAAAGACTGTGTAGCTGGTGTCTAACTTATGCATTACCGATGATACAAACTGTCACAATATAATGTTATGTGAAAACCATGCTTGGCACGATAGAAAACCAATCAAGTTCTCGCTGGCCACGTGACCCACGGCGACGTGACCAGCGGTCAAGAATACTAGAAAAGGGTTGAGGAACTCCTTGCAATGGGAGACCACACTGACCCCTAGACACCACCATTGAATAAAGCTTGTTCTTCATTTAAATAGTGCGTCTTTGTGTGTTCTTTGTTATTTTCAGTGTGTGTTGCGTCCAGCACCACGTGGCCATCCCCTTGACCACGTGGTGACCGTAGCCAAACACTCACAATGGTTGGTCACACAGTCACTCCAATTTGATTAATACATTTTCTGAAAGTTGTTGCAGACTGGTAAACACTTGTAAATGTATTTATTCCATTCAATATTGCGCAAAATATATAAAAATAAAACCAGTATATTTTTATAGTAATTCTGCTCATGATAGAGCCGGTGCCGAGCCTATGGTCTAACAGGAATTTGTCCGTTTGATTTTGGTTTCAAGATGACAGGCATAAACTGTAGTAATGGGCATATACTAATTAACCAAAAATTATGTGTTCAATTAAATAATTAATCTGGTTGCATCAACAAAGTGATACACAGGATCATCGACAAACTAAATCTTGCCAACAAGATTTAAATCCTGTCAATGGTACTGGTAATACAGATTCAGCTGTAATTGTATTTTGTTCAGTAATGATTGTAGATCAAGCTTCTGTGAACCAAATGTCTGAAATAATACTTACAAGAGTGTTTTATTCATTGTAGTTGTTGCAGTGGGATTTAATACAATCCACATCCCATTGTACAAAAATGTTGGTTGAGAAATAATTCCAGAAACAGCTGGAGTTCCTGAAAGCACAAACAATTAAAATTGTATAAATTTTGAGATTAACCAGTCTGATTAATTTCAAACTCAAATGACACACACATGAATCACAAGTTCAGTTCAATATCAACAAAAAGATTGTTGGTTTCTAAATATCAGTGTTGCTACAAACGTGAATTAAAAGTTCGTGTTTGTACCAACATTTTAATTTTTCAGTAGAGCAAGTGTAGTGGCAATCAGGAGCCACAGTTTGCTACTTTCCATGGTTAATTTAAAATAATTAATAATTTTTGTGTTCTGAAATAAAAATGCAATAATAAAAAACGTCCATTTTGAAAAAGAAACATTAACATTTGGTTCAGATTCAAGACCTTGAATGTAGATCGTGTTTAAAAAAATGGAACTGAATGTCATTACACAGTTTGCGTCATGTACTTTTCCTTTAAAATTACAGTCAATTTTACGCTATAAATATTGTAACGTAAAAATGTAAAAGTTCAGTTTGCGCTTGCGCTTTCAGAATACAGTTGTAAAAGTCGACTTACCTACAAAGTCACGTGATTTTTTAAACTAGGAACTGTTTCTGATATTAAATATAGATACAATTTGTTTTAACTAATTCAAAACAATGCCACAACTTTATTATTATGAATTGAAACTATTTCCAAAAAAAACAATGAGATAAACAGTAACAAGTAGTCCTCTTGCTAATAAAGTGGAAAATTCAAAATGGCGGCAAACGAGGTAAATGCAAATCGCAATTTTTGGTCAGTGACGTAACAGTGACGTAAATAGTGAAAAATTACCGAATTGGCTACGCTATTTTTCGATATAATGTAAGCTCCGTTAGACTTATGAGTTTTCCACTATAGTTATAGGCATAACGGGTGTTTTTATAACGTAAAAGTACATGGTGCAAACTGCGTATTTTGAAGGCGTTCAAATAGCTGTTGAGAGAGAACGCGTACAAAATTTTGTCAACAAGTTGCAACACTGATACCTCTAAAAAAAAATTAAAAACACAACCACAGATAATTTAAAAAATTTGACCAAAACAGGCAGAAACCCATTGAGATTGAACTACTTGAACTTCTGATGCATACTGTATAAAGTTACCAGCAGACGATGTTTGATAAGTTGATGTAGTTGTGAATAAACAAAATATGAATGTGTCTAAGGCATGCAATATTTCATATAAAATTTTAGTACTATGTTGTTTCATATCGTAACATTCACAAAAAGATCTAAAAAAAAATATCGAAAAAAGTTTTATTAATTGATTTTTAAGTCCATTTACCAAAATTTCAGTTTGTAGCAGTATTAAAAACCAATAGATTTTATACTAGTAATAAATATTTAACCTTTTCTTGATAACACTTAATTTTTAAATGACTGACAATAAGTTTGGTAATTGAATTTGAAGTTTGGATATAGTAACAAAATTATTTTAAAATTTAAATGTAGAACCCAAACTTTTTGACATTTGATCTTTAGACTATATTCCCAATCAAACTTTAATAGTATTACTTAATATTTTTCTTCAAAATAATCGTAAATTTCTAAAATGTCTTTTTAAAGCAGAATTAAATCACATACTTGACTAAGTCTAGTTCGGAAACCAGTTTGAATAAAACCTCCAAAGCTAAGCATCTTTGCCAGTTAGGTTTATCAGCATCTAAAAACTTCACTAACAGTGATAAAAATATTTCGCTTTCTGTAATCTGAAATGAAATAAAAATTATCAATTACTTATTTAGTTATACAGGGTGATCCAGAAAGCCCTGATGATATTATAAATGTTATTACACCATAACTAATTACATTTTTTTTTTAATCTAAAATAATTATACAGAGATTTTAATGTCATTTATATGCAGTGTTGTGTGCGGTACCGAAAAAAAATACCGCAGCCACTACTTGCAGAAGCGCTACTGTAGCAATACCGCAGTTTGCGGTAAATTTTGCGCTACTCAAGATCTCACGTGATCTCGCGCAAATTTACGAGAATGTCGTGAAATCTCATGAATTTTGCGATATCACGCGTTTTTTATTTTGATTACATACGGCCCGTATTTTTACATAGGGTTATGGTTCGGTTGTGGTTCATATGCAATTCGGGTTGGTTAGTCGATTAAATCGACTAACCGACCCAATCCGCATATTCTTATCGTAGTAGCGCACCGTGTACCGCAAAATCCAGTATGCGCTACTTCTGATATTTTTTATACCGGGTTGCAGTACCGGTACATTGCTCGCTCATAAAAATAGTAGCGCAACTGCGGTACCGGTACCGGCGATACGAGTAGCGTCGCTACAGTAGCACGTACCGCGCACAACACTGTTTATGTGTGTAAAAAATGAGATCACTCAGATGCCTTCCTTCGCTCTGAAAACTAGCTTCAGTTAAACTTATGGTGTAATTATATTTACAAAATAATCACGTTTTTCTGGGTCCCTCTATATTATCAATAAACTTTACCAACAAAGAATAATATTTCTGAATAAGAATAGACACAACACGTAGTAAGCGTAACGATATAGGAAAATAAGGCTTATCCAATGGTATTGTATTTTGTGTATTAGCTGCAACTCCATGACGATATTTAATATTAGGCGAAAACAATTTGATTGCAAGTGGACATACTCGCTCCTTAAGTAAAAAGCTAAATTCTTTGTACTGTAAAACAAAAGATTAAAAATTAAAAAACATTCCACATGTTTCTTCATTGAAACCAATATTTGTAACAAAAATTGAGGAAATAAAATTAAAAAAAAACTAATTACGGGACATCAAGTCAAATTAAAAATCTTTGACATGGATTCAATCTGCCTATCAATAGACCATGAGGAAGCAATACAAAAGCTGGAAAATTTACTGCACAACGGTTGCTGTCCAATCACTTCATCGCCTCTCGTTTCATTGCCTAGCGCACTAGGCGATGAAACAAGCAGCTCACAATTGTGCCTTGTCATTTCATCGCCATTCATTACATGGCCAAACAATCCAGGTGATGAAATAAATGGACGTATTGACGACGTATGTTTCATCGCCACGCACGTCAGAACATGCAAATCTGCAACGGCTGAAGGCTAAAAAAGCTAAAAAAATCTCTAATCAATCGCAAATGACAAGAAAAATCTATTTCCGGTGTCAGAACATGCAGATTTGCAACAACTGAAGAGTTAGAGTCCAGTAACCAAGACTGTCGCAACCAGAAAAATCAGTTTTTGGCCCATTGCAGATATGCAAATTCCGACAACGAGAATCGATTTTTCTCGTAATTTCCAATCAATTCGGCTAGTTTCCGGCCCTTTTTCTTTATAACTGGACTACAAATGTGTGCAGTTATTTTTAAAAATTCAGCTTTGTTCAAAAATGTAACAACTAAATCCAAAATAATTAACTTTTAAGTTTTACAAAATCATAAATTAGGTAACTATTTCAAATCATGTTTCCAAATATTCAATTGGTTTTTGGTTATTACAAAAAAGGTAAGCTTGAAATATAATTAGACTTAAAATTCACATTACTTTACAAAATATTTCCACATATTTATGCAAAACGGCCTCAACAAGCTCCAAACCAAATGTTCGAGTCATTTCCGTTAAACCATTAAGCCAAAATGGCTGATCTGCATTGACAAGTTGAACCAAATCCTGTAATAAAAAGAAAAAGAAAAACAATTTGAATAAACTAAAAACAAAATTACTTACTTGAAATAACAAATAGGCATCACCAGCAAATGGAAGTAATGATTTTGGTGCAGTAGGTCCATAAACTTTGAGTTCTTCAAAATTTACATCGTTGTAAGCATCTGGAACAACGCCTTTACTTTTTTGCAAACACCTTTCAAATACCAAATCCACCAACTGACGAACGGTTGCTGATGCAGTATTTGCAGTAATTGTGTCTTTGGCAAAATAGAGTCGAAAACAAAGAACAATTGCCTACAAACAAACAAAATTGTAGGTTGATTGATTCATGTCATTTTTTAATAAATGCAAAATAATTAATCACAAAAATAAGTAATTAGTTCACTTTAAACGGGGCGCATGATATATCGCAAAAAAAGTTACCGCAAAAAAAAAAATTCGCAAAAAAAGCTACCGCGAATAATTATATCGCGAACCAATATACCGCGAATCGGTACAATCGCGAATCCTAATTGTCGCAAACCGTAAATGTCGCGAATTCGCGGTAGCTTTTTTTCGCAAACAGTTAACGCGCATGACTTTTACCCTTGGAAGCATAAGAGAAAACTTTACCGATTTAGTATAAGCCCTTAGCTGTTTAGGAACAAGTTTCAGGTCAATTAGTTAAAGCTCCGTAGAGTTCTTTTCTATAAAATCCCACAGTTACTGCTGCTGTAGTAACACCAACTGCGGCAATATTCGACAAACTCAAAAGAAAAAAATGCACTCTAATATTTGTAAAGAAATCTTTTATACAGGGTGGTAAAAAAGTGTGTAACTCCACTACATACAAAGCATATGTAGTGGAGTTACAGACTTTTTTACCACCCTGTATACTGAAGGTAAGGAAACACACTACATAAAAGTACAATTACAAATTATAATATCTCAATTTCTAGGATCAAAAATCAATCCACAGAAAAGAAATGTGCAGTTTCCTCAAATTCTAACTAATTTCATTTGAAAAAATGTTCCATACAATGTAAAAAAGTATAATAAACAGCACAAGATAAACCTCTTTCACTAATTTAGTATAAATTTGGTATTTATCATACAGTCGAACCTCGTTATAATGAAACGCAAGGAACCCAAAAATCTGTTGTAACAAAAGTTCGTTAAAAGAAATTACAGTACACATTTTTTTTTTCAGTTCTGTAACTGAAAACAAATACATGTTTATCATAAAGAAACATTATTCATTTATACACATGGTGGTTTCTGTTTGAATTTAACTTTTTACATTTAAAAAAAAAATAAAATGTTCATTTTCATCAATTTTAAAAATAAAATTTTCTGACACAGCGTGTAAACAAGTGAGTCATGTAATTAATTTTGAAAATTCGTTATAAAAATGGTTTTTGGATATTAAAGAGTTCTTAAAAACTTGTTCTTTACAACGAATAATTCGTAACTTCAAAATCCGTTATGCTCTACGGGAAACCAACCAAGTCATCTAAAAAAATTCGTTTTAACAAAAATTTGTTACATCGCAGTTCATTGTAACGAGGTTCAACTGTATTTTTAGTGACCATGGAAATGTTAGGCAAAACCAAATGTTCATTTTGTCATAAAAAAATAATTTTGGTAATAGAAACCTTCTTTCCACATTTGATCAATTTAAGTTAGTATTCCTGTCTACCTATGTACTAGTATGAACCAACTTTATTTATTAGAAACAGAAAAAAAAATTACTTTTTATTCAATCAACAAATAATAACCTAAAATATGACCAAAACGTTTGAAACAATAAAAAAATATTGAAATAATTGTCATCTACAACTACCAGCGATTTGGAACAAATTGTTCATTATGTGTAGATGAGTGTCAGCAATTGGTACCATCCATGCCTCAAAGAATTAATGCTGTTCTAAAAACTTTCGGCATTGCTATATAATACTAAAACTAATGTTATAAGACTTTGTCTCATTTTTCTGTTGTTGCAAGATTTTTATCCCTGTAGTTGTTATTTTGTAAAAATGAATACTGAATATACTGTAGATATAGATTGGTTGTGTAGTAAAATAGATTAAGCTTTATATATGGTTTTTAAGAGTTTTTATTACACTCTGTTTTGTTGCCAGAATCCCCAAAAGTGAAGCAATAGAGATTTAACGATTGCATTTTTTATATCTATAACTTATAACTTATAACTCATAATTTATAAATTTATAAGTTCATCCATTTGGCAAAAGCCTTTTTAATAAAGAAACATATAAGATATATTTTTTAAGAAGCTAAATTAATTAATTTTTTAATTTTAATTTACATATTTTAACAAATCAACTTAAATTTTTATTTACATTCAGTGTTTACATTTTATAACATGCACCTTTGCTTAAGCTTGTGATTTTATCTCAACCGATCGGTATCGTCGCCAATACGGTGCATAATCATTGAATACACGGTGAAATCTATCAGAAAACATTTGCCTCGCCGATGGGCCAAATCAATGCAAAATTGTCCGAAATAGCAGTTTTGCATTAATTTGCCTGACCGGCAAAGCAAAATTGTCGAACGGACGATGATTTCGGATAGATTTAACCGTGTATTCGATGATTATGCACCGCCGATGGACCAAATGAATGCAAAATCGCCATATCGAACAATTTTGCATTGATTTGGCCAATCAGCAATGCAAAATCATCGAACGCATAATGATTTCTGATAGATTTCACTGTGTATTCGATGATTATGCGCCGCTGATGGACCAAATGAATGCAAAATCATCAGATACGGCAATCTTGCATTGATTTGGCCCATCGTCAAATACACAGTCTGAAACAAAATGTCACCTTCTTCACCACTTAGACTGAAAGGTTTAACCCTAAGCCGTTGTGCGCATGTGCACCGCTACATGTAATTACGTGTAGCATAACGTATAGGACAACTTATACTTTCGTTTTATAAGTTGAATTCTGAACTTATAAACAGAAAAATAACTTATAAGTTATATATATATGTTATAAATTGTACGTTTTTAGCAGTGACAAAAATGCAATTGCCAAATCTCTATTAGATAAAAAAAATAACTTGTTTCAGGACTTTTGTCCGAAGATTGTAAGTAAACTTTGTTACAGAAAAATTCCAAATACCTTTGCCAATGCATCTCCTTGGACAATGCTACTAGTTGAAAGTAATAGTGTGACAGTCTGTAATAACTTCAATTCTTCTATTCCTGATTCCATCAAATTCCATAAACAGTTGATAATATTTAGTGCTGCTGCAATATTAATTACTTCGTGTGAAATTAATCGTTGTATGCCAAGAACACAAATTTGAACAATTCTAGGATTTCTTGTTTCGCAACCGACAAGTAAAGGTTGTAAAATGTCATCACTGTCTTCTTTTAATGCTACAAAAAAAAGTTCCAATATACAGACTGTTTAATAACTGTATGTAAGCATTAAGTGTGAATAAAAATGATATAAAAAAATCAATGTAGTTCAAAAATACATTATAAAATATATTAACGCATTCCAAAGTACGATTTGCTTAGTTTTCAAGATCACTGCAAGATCTTGAAACAAACACAATTACCCAGCATCTCCAAATTTCCCTCAAATTTTCAACAAATTTGGCTTTAAAAAAAGTCGATGTCATTGATTTTTATGACAACTGGTACTTAGCCTTAAACACCTAAACTAAAAATAATAACAAAAATATTTCTAAAAAAGTCCCTGAAAATAGCCAACCAAAGACAAACTAGAAAACAGAAAAATCAAAAAGAAAAAAAAAAAGTCTAAAACATAAGTACCAAATATTAGTACACTTATGGCCAAAAAAATCTTCACATTCTCTCATAAGATAACATAAGAAAATGTGAAGATTTTTTTGGCCATAGGTGTACAACATTTTTAGACTGAAAAAATACATTTTCATGTCTAAAAAGTAAATTCAAGTTTATCAATTTTCTGAACTTCTTTAGTAAGTAGTTTGTGCTATTTATTTTTGTTTTATTAAATGGATACTCCTGCCAAGTTTCGAACACTTATTACCACATTTTATTGATACTTTCAGAAACTTCAGGTGACCCCGAATATAACACCATAGTGTTGTGTTCGAATACAACACAGCTGAAGTTGTATAGGAATAATCCACCACGATGCTACATTCGGGATTTGTGTCACTTCTGAAAATGAAGAAAAACCAACAAAGTGATTCGATATTCTGAAAATAAATGATTTAAATACATTTTGTTTTGTATTTTAAGATAATAAAGTCTAATATACGATAAATTCTCTGGTTGTACGCCAGGCCCTGATTAGATCACATATCTCTATTTAAGTGTGGGAGCAAAAGCTAAAATTTGTCAATAGTACGCAAGCCGTATAATCGAGACCCGCTTAAATTCATCTTCACAATTTTTTGAATATTTAAATTAAAATTATTCCAATATTCCCCTAAATTAATAATATTTACTGATTTAATTGATATTATTCATAAATTTTATGTCGATATGCATCACTTGACGGTATTCTCAAATCCACAAAATCTGATCCCAGATCGACATCGTCACAATTATGCCGCGAATCTCTTAATGGAGTGCGGATAGAAAAATCCCATTTTGCCTATAGTGCGCCCGTGTAAAACCAAAGAATTTACGATATTTACTTTTTTTTCTTTAAAATACAAAATAAAATTTATAAAAAGCATTAATTTTCAGAATTCCGATCCGTAGTTGATGTTCATCCTTTTCCTCGAATCGATTGCCTTAAAAATAAAAACTATTATTAATCAATTCCCACAAAACAGTAGGTGCGTTCAATTTGAAATCTAAAAGTACCTTTTGTTACTTTCGTCACTTTTCTCACACTTGATTTTCCTTTTGATACTAACAAACATTCCCTAACATCTATAGTATTTACTTTTCTTTTTTAAACTGAACGCACCTAATGTGTTCATTTATGGCAGATGTTTTCCATTAGTATTGGATTAGTAAAACAACCAAACAACTACTTTCTATTAAATCCAACAAGCTAGCTGTTAACTATTTCCAAGGTCATCCCCGCAAATCATCTCAGAAAACCGTTTTACCTTAAACCAAAACTTCTTTCATATATACCTTGAATAAAATCTTCACTTTTTGAAGCTACAGTTAATAGTTTAACAATTCCATTTTCAGCCAAATCTTTCACATTCAAATGTTTACGTTTGGCTTCGTTCGAAAGGCTTCGCAAATCTGCTAACAAATTATCCAAAAGCTTTTTCTTGACTGATACAAATCCTTTTTCTTGGAGAAATGGGCTCGTCATTATACGAGGCTAGAGCAGGTGAAACGCAGTCTAAACAAATAATAAAAAATAAATGTGAGTAAGTTTAACTAAACAAATAAGTAAAAAGCTATTTTATCACTTTCGGAGGAACATACACAAATTTTATCAAGTGTTTCTTCCGCAATTGAAGGTCAGCAAGATGTACGAGTGGCTAGCCACGACCGGTAACGTAAATACGGTGTAACACACCTATGCGCACGCGATAGAAGCGCATGCGCGATATACCGCCCAGGTTTGTTGTGCATCGGTGAGGCGTTGGTAGGACCAATAGGGAGTGACGATGCATTCGCCGATGCAGTTGGCCAATAAGGCGGTAGGTTACCTACTACGCGTTGCTATGATATCATCAAATGACGTCATTTTAGTGCTGAAACACGTGCTAGCTGGACATAATGCCCACTGGTGTGAAAATAGTCAACTTTGGATCCAAGATTTGTTCTATCTCTAGCGCAGTACTCTGCGTGTCCTCGTGTGAACCCCGTGCTCATTCGTGGCACGATGTGAGTTCTGGTGAGTTTCCGTGGTGGTAACGATGTCTGGTCTTATATATTTTACTATTTAATTTGATTCTCATTGCTCACAGTTATCTTGTTTTTCTTCAGTGGCCGGTAAACTGCAATTATACCACCAATGGCTTAAACAATTGGATACGCGTTGGGAACGGTTCGTATGATTGAAGGGGACCGTTAGTTTTCAGGGCCTAAAAATTTAAAATTTTAAACACTTTTAGTAACTATTTTATAAAGTAATGTACAATTTAAGTAATTTACTAAATATTTTATAATGTAATGCGCAATGTAAACAATTTTAGTAAATATTTCAGATAAAGTTTTGCAATTTTAACATTTTCAGTAAATTTTCTGTATAAAAATTTGCAATTTGAACAATTTTAGTAAATATTTTACTTACAAATTTACAAATTTTATGCCCAAAAGTGATTTAATCTGCTTAACTTTATTTTTGTAATTTCCTTGAATTGCTGCGTAATATTTATTCGTGATGATTTATTAAGGGGGTGTAAAACCCAACTCTCTACCTCCACGTGGTCACCCCTGGATAAA